>VZUA01005013.1:0-17470 GCA_013401035.1 Horornis vulcanius
CTAACCTGATTTGATAGAGTAACAAGAGTTGTTTTTTTTTTTAATGTGAAGACTACATACGTACCATAATATTTTCTTTTTCTTTTGGGTTTTTGTTTGTTTGTTTGTTTGTTTGTTTTTTAAGACAAGGGAAACAGTTTTAATTAAAACTAATGATCTGAAACATATTATCAACAGACTCAAAGGAGGGCAATCAGTGTTAACAGCCATCAGCTATGGAGAAGGCAACATTCACCTCTAGTCTGAAGCCTATTTAGACATCCTCAGGCCTCCCAGAGAAGACAGTGAGCTCTGATGCCTTGGGAGAATGAAAGCACAGGCCTCCAGTCTGTAGCTTTTAAAAGCTAAACTAATAAATATTTTAGCTTTCCAAACATAGGTGTGAAAGAGCAAGAGCAACCAAAGCACTGGGGTGCCTTTGTAAAGACTGGCCTATTTTAATCCCACAGGTCAATCTGCAGCATCTGACTGATAGCTCTTTTAACCTCTAAGAGAGAAAAGAACCTTGAAAAGATCTGGCTTAAAAATCTGATTTACAGTTTAGAATCTAAACTGATGAGATGTAGCAGCCAGGATCATCTTACATTATTGTAAAGTTATCTAGAGAGCTAGAGCTGTCAGCCAGGCTGAAAAAAATCAGTAATGTAGCAAGTAACACAGAAAACAGGAGATTTCCCCACTGAGAATATGGATTTCTTGCTGTCAGTATGCAGTGCTGGATTTAGTTCAAGAACTTCTGCAGTCATATTGGCTTTGCTTCCAAACATTACAACTTGGGAAGTTTCTCTCCAACAGTCTAGCACATGTCATGTCTAGCACCTTCAGATAAATTAAATCTCCCATGGTGGGCTCCAGTGGTGCAAATACCACTCATATAGTCAGCTGAGTACACCTGAACCATCTGAGATGAGCTCCAGAGGAGACCCATGCAGGGTGGACCTCTCCCACTGGTGAATTCCTAATGTTTCCCAGCAGGCAGAAGCTTCCTGTGTTGGTTTTCTTTGCAAGCATCCACTACTGAAACCAAGGCTTAATGAATCTGTGAAGCTCTGAACGTGGACTCTCCTGCCCTCTTTGACCCTTCAGATTAGGCAATGCTGCTGGAAATCAGTTCCACACCCAGCATGTACCGAAAAGCCCAGAACAGTAACAAAGAAGGAGAGAAGGGACCAGCACAAGGGCCTTGAGAGCCAGCAGGGGCTGAACCCTCCCCTTACAACCAAGTTCCATCACTGCCAATGCAACTGTTTTCCTCCCTCCTAAAAACTCACCTGGCTGTCAGTGCATCAGTAGTGGCTACAGGTGCACACGCAACCCAGGAAAAACATAAATCCCTCCTTTGTCTGGTCTCCCTCCCTTATTAAGGTCACCAAGCATCATGTGTTACCTGGTATCAGCTTGCACCAAGGACACACAGAGTCAACAGCAAACCCAAGATAAGATACATTAGCTCAAGCCTTGGTGATGGAGGGTTAAACTAATCCATTTAACCTTGACTTTGCAGAAGGTAAAGAGTACACGTGCAAGCAATTGTTTCACCTCACCTTCCACAGGTTAAGCTGTGGCAACACATCTGCTTAGTCTAAGCTGCTTGTTTCCATTTCTGTGTGCACGGTGTTGGCACAACAGTGCTGAGACTCTTCTGAATTCAAATTCAGCATTGCAGCATGAGAGGGAGGTCAAAACAAGGATTAAAAAGTCAGCCAGGCCCATAAGGACAGTGCAGTCTCCAGCAATGTTCCTTGGGGATAAAGTATGACAGAACTTTTTCCAACAATGCATTTTTCAGTGCCATATGTAATCAGATGATGAACTTAAGTCATAAGCATCCTCCAGTGAAATGACATCTACATTAGTGCCTTCCTTCTGACACATTGAAAATTGAACATAAACTGGCAGGAATTCAGATAAACAGCTCCACAGAAGATATCCCAGATTTGCAGCTGATGATCTCCAGATCTGCTGTATAAGCAAGAAGTCTCCACCTGTTCATGCATAAACAAGATTTAAAAAACTCAAACAGATGGTGACTTAATCCCCAACTCCATCACCACTGACGTGAGGCAAAATGAGGAACACGCCTCGCTAAAACCTTTGCTTATACTGGAAAAACCTTCAAAATTGGGTACCCGTAAGGACAAAGTATTGCCATTCCAAAGTACTGCACTAATGTGGTGATTTCAGTCTACAAAGGGAGACATCTGACTTTAAATACTGATTACATGCACAGAGTATTCAACAGGATCAAGCAACAACTGAACGTGCAGAGGTGGAAAACTCATGCCTCAAACAATCCAACCTGAGGAACAGATGGAGCAAATAGCTCTTCATCTCCCCAGGATCACTTGAAGTGGCCACCCCCTTATTTATGCTATCAACGAGCATTAAAATATAGAAAAATATCCCAAACTGCTGCTGCTATTGCAGCAGGTTTTAAAATGTGCCTTATACTAAGGATGTTTCTTAAAAGCAAAGCAGAAGCTTGTCCCTGCTGTCCTGGTTCCCCTTCCCTCAGCTCCTGCTGAAAGGCACAGTGTTTCTACACTTAACAGAGGTACTACACCAGTCAAAGGAATTCCTTCACATCTGGGACTGGGGAGGAGGGGCAGACACCCCTCTCAAGTTCCACAGAGGCAACAAAAAGGAATAATTGCTCCTGTATGTTTACAGCATAGTAAATTTTACACTGCTAATAATGGGGTTCCTGTGATAAAGGAGCCTCTGAGAAGGTCCTGGAGCAAGGAGAGGGACATCACTGTCTCAAACCTGAATCATAACTCTTTTCTTCACAGATCTGGAAGTTAACCTACTGAAAGCATGAAACTTTACTCTCATAAATCATTCTACTCCCTTTTTTATTCTAAGGGACAATTTACCAACAGAATCTGCAGTAGGAAATGCTGAAAGGAATGTTTCCTCTTCAGGAACACACTCCACCACACATTGCCCCCTGTGTGTGTCTTTACACTGCCCTTCTGCCTGAAAGGGGAAAAAACCCACACAACAACCTCAAGACTCTTTCAGACTGATAAAAGTGTACTCACTCAGTTCAGAATGTCTTTTCCTAACTAATGAATAAAACTGGGGGGGGAGTGGGGGGAGAATCATATGGTGTTTAATAAAACCCAAATGTTTTGGTCAATTTTTAGGAAATCTAAAATCCAGGGAAATGGATCTGCACCATCCTTATGGTGTTCCTATTAGGAAATACACAATAGGTTTTCTCCAAGCTGCAGAAGGCAGGTCCAGATCTGTGCTTTAAGGTGCCCTAAGCAGGTGGCTGTGTCACAGGTACACACACACTGCAGACACAAGGACAGCTCATCAAGGGGGCACAACTGAACCATTCAAGCAACTGCTCACAAGACAGCTTTGGTCAAAACTAGGCAGGGGTTCAGCCCAGCCCAGCCCCAGCTCACTTGGTCTGAACAGCCTGGAGAGCACAGCCCAGGCAGCAGAGCCAGGTGTAATGCCTGCAGCAGCTGCAGGAGAGCTCACATAATGACATCCCCAGACCCTAATGCATATGGAAAGAATCAGGTTCCTTGTAAAAGTGCAGGTTCACCTTCCCTCTTTTGGCACCACACTGATGGCCAGGAAATGTTTTCAGAGATGTTGACTGTTCCAGACCCAAGGGCCTGGTGTTGGAGACACCCAGACAGAGGTATTTTCTCAGTGGTGCAGGACCTCCATGAGTTCAAACTGATGGGCCCAAATGTCTGACCTTCCAAATAGTGAGTGCTTCATGTCAAATGGTCTGAGAGTTTAAAAACAGCTTTTACACAAGGTTTAAAACAGGTGTTATTGTTCAAATGTCAAACAAGTCAGTGTTATTTCATTTGTATTAACACAAATCTGAAGTAACAGTTGGACCAAATTTATTATTTTCCTGATTGTATTAATTTTACATAGTACAAAGCTCTCTTATTTAAGCAACCACATTAAACTAGCATAACAAATTTTGCCTAATAGGAAATATACCATTATCATGATATTTTAAAACATATTGTTTTCAATAAGAGTTTAATTTGTACTTATATTTCAGAGTTTGCATGTTCATAGGAAGCTTCCAGACACCTGGATTCCAGTTCAGGATTTATTTGCATACAAAAATATATTATAATGGAAAAAGCATTAAAGTTTTCAACTATATAAAATTACAAATATATTTGCATAAAAGCAACTTTAAATTAAAATTAAAATTCAAGCTATATTTTAAAGCAAAATACAGCTCTAACATTTAAGTTATCTTATTCCATCTGCTGCAAAGTAAAAAAAGGACAAAAACCAAAACCAATGTTGCCAGTTAAATACTTGTAGGAGTTCACAAAGATTATGTTCAGAGGGTATTTTGGGGAGTGAAGTTATCAGACAAGGGCAGCAGTTCTCACTGATTGATGTCACTTATCCTTCAGAGGACATTCACATGCAAGCACAAGGCTGAAAATTCATTTCACATGCCTGAAAATACAGAACAAGAAAGATCATTAAACTCTCAAATAAAATTGCATGTCGTTGACATATCAGACACTTACCTATGCCCAGCTTGCTAGACTGCCTAGCAAGCCAAATTATGTCTTTTTTTAAGTTAACATGAAAGCTGAAATGCTGGTGTGCAAAAAAGACAAGGCAAGTACTGTTCTAACAAGTGCATTAGGCTTGAAAAGGTATGTGTACAAAGTTCTGTGTGACCTCAAGCATACACACACCACTCCTCAAAAATGTGATGAAAAATACCAGATGGAAGTTGGACTTCTTCCTCACTGTACAAATTAAACTCTTTTGAGACCACTGGAGATTTGTCTAGCTGGGATTAAACAAAACAAAACAACACCAAAAAAAATAAAATAAAAAAAAAAAATCACACAAAAAAAAAGGCACAAAACCACTAGAGCAGGTGGTAGTTCCTGCCTTTGCTTTTGATGTACTTTTGCAAGGGAAAAATGAAACCTACTTATTATAGGCAGCCCCTTTAGAGTTGCAACATGGCTGTGCAAGATACAGCAATGCAAATATTTACTGGTTTGGGCTTTCATTGTCCTACATAGACCTTCAAAAACTTGGATTTTTTTTTCAGAAGAATAGTCAATTAAATTTCAGTGGTAAAGATGGAGTTAACTCAAGCTTACATCCATGACAGAAAACAGGAAACTAGAAAACGTATTTTAAGTACGAGAAGTGAAACCAGGATTAAGATAGAAGACAGCAGGGAAGCAGGAAACTCATGAGGGCAGCTGTCTTGAATTAAGTCCATATCTTTGAGAAATACAGGGAAGGGAAATCACCTAATGAATACACAGAACTCTCAGTTCATAGTTTGAGAGGGCTTTGTTTATGCTGCTATTTAGGTCTAGCCCTACAACTTGTTGGTTTGGGCTCTATAGCCTAGTTCCACACAAAAAAACCTTTCAACCTGAAGCACAAAAGAAATGGTATTATGTCCCACAACAGAAGAGGAAAAAGGAATAGGCAGAGTACATGGCTGGCAATAGGTGGCCAGTTTTTTGGTTGTTTTTCTTTAAAAATCATAATGACGAATTCATTACTGTAGCTGAAAGATACAATTTCTAGATAGTGGCAGAAAAAGTGATCCAAATTCCATTCCTGGTAAAGACAAGCACAAACAGGATTTTGACATTTAGTTTAAGTCAACAGATATCTGTATCTGCTCCTTAATTCTTCCATAAAGCAAAATCTAGAACAAAAAGGTTTTTCCTCACCTAAGGATACTCCTCCAGTTGCTTAGCTTTATAATGAAGAAATATATCACCAGTTTTTAAACTGAGTTTTGAGTATTTAAGAAACTGATGCTTGTTTATAGGTCCACTGTCAATTGCAGCTGACCCGGAGGTGGAACCAGGGGTTCATTGAGTTCAGCCTTTGTCACACAGGCTAAACTGCATGCCTTGAACATTCAGGCAAAGTCTAAATTTAGTGTGTTTTACCTTCTTATCCAGATAATGATCCACAGAACTAGCAAACTAAAAGGAAACCACATTATATATAAACAATTTCTATTTTTCCCTTCCTTCTCTCCCTATACACTGGCTTTCAACACTCTTTGTAACAAGTACCAAGTGAGATGCAAGCAACTAATAAAAAAATCTACTTACTTGCTAGTGTTCTGTCAAGATCAGCAATGAAGTCCTCCAGTTCTTTTGTGTCTCCAAGCTTTGCTGCAAATTAAGACATGACATGTTTCTCACACTAGAAGAAACACTGGAAACACACAAGCCTCCAAATAATTTTCAGGGGTACCAAACAAAACACCAAACAGGTGAGGATTATCCTCAGCAATGTTCAGTGGGGTTGCTGCAATGTCCAAAAGCACTTAGAGAACATGGGAGACTGAGCTGAAATTCTAGCTTTTATAGTTTTCTATTTGACAGAAGCAACACAAAGCAATACTTTACATAGTTGCCTTAAAAAGAAAGGGTTGCCATGAAGAATAAAAGATACATATCAACTCATCCATGTCTTTGCTACTGTGGCCATCTTTCCTGTCCCATCTCTTCAGATGCCGCATGCATGGCCCTAATCAATCCCAATGAGCTCCCAATCCTACTCAAATCTTAGCCCTTTAAAATCATGTCAGTATCACAGGTTTGCTGTGCTGCCAGATCCTTTGATCTTGGTCCATACACTACAAATTCGGAACCAAGCATCACCAAATTTTCCACTCCTGACAATACCATCGGTTCCATTCAATCTAGTTTTACTGCAAGTTGCTTCCTTATCTCATTTCTGTGGTCTTTTCCAAGCCAGTTCCAGCTCTTTCTGTCTTCTCATCAGGAAAAGCATCTTGTTCTTTAGTGTAATGCTTCACCAAATATTTCCTGTCAGTTTAACTGAGCTCTTTTTTTGCTATTTCATAGAAACTGCTACTCATTTTTTCTCCCTAATATCCCACTAACTGAAAAGAAAGCATTTAACTTGTTTTTTTGTGACTAGTCACTGTGGAAAAGATGTGAAAGGCTTTCATAAAAGCTATGAAAGCACATGCACCTGAGGAGTGTAGTTGTAACAAAAGCCCCATGTAGTGCATATGTGTGTTCACTTATTGATGTGTCTGCTCCAGAGTTAATCCAAGTTAACCTGAGTGAAACACTGTCCTGGGAAGTCAGATCAGCTGCAAGACAGAAGCCTCTTTGAAACAGCATAGCTTCAAAGGAGGAAGGAATTGCTAACATATGGCTTGTATAAGCACTGTGTAAGGTCTATATGGATCTGAGCAATTGTGTTAACTTAAATGGCAGCATATGGCCTCAGAGGAGTCCCTCTACCCCTGCACTCAGGCTTAGCATTTTTATAGAGAATAAGGCCACTTAAGCCACTTAGTTGCTTCAGTAAAGAAGTTAAACAAGTTAATAATTAATCCTTATCAGCCAGAAAACTATAATTTTTAGCTCAGTGTTTCAAAACCAAAAGAGTTGCCAGGCCAGCTGCAAAGTGCAGATACAGAATGCTATTGCCATTTATAATCCAGACAACAATACTTGGATCAGTAGTGTGCTCAACAGTAATCCTTAGTTATGCTGTCATTTAAAAAACAAACAAACAAAAACCCAAAAACAACAACACACCAAGAAAAAACAACAACAACAACAACAAAAAAAACCAAACAAAAAACCAAACAAACAAAAAAAACAAACAAAGCAAACCCAAAAACCCCAAAACAAACAATAGGAATCCTGCCTCCCAGGAGGAAGCCCATATGATTGAGGATCAGGAAGAAATGCCAATAGTTAAAATTAAGATACCTTTACAAGGAGTTACTGAAGGGGATGGCAAGCTTGGAGTAGATGCAGTTGAAGAGTTGAGCTTTTCATCACTGAGACTAAAACTATTTCTGTAGAGGGAATCTGCACCTGTAAAAAAGCAACATTATAAAGCAAATTTGACACCTTCTGCAAGTTTGCAATATTACTGAAACTCAAAATGCAGCCTTTCTTATACAGACTTCAAAGTCTGTAGAACTCATATTTAAAAGTCTTCAAAACCAGAGAAGTGAGTAAATAAACACTTTATTGTGTGAAGGCTGCTGCTCCCACTCCTACTGTTAAAAAGAAAGCAGCCCTAGGCTCAATCCTCATCCCCAGTAAGGAAAGTGTAAGCTTTCCCTGAAGTCAGCACCATTTGAAAAATTAAACAGAAATGACAATTACCCCACATCAGCAAAATTGGACCTGGTAGGACCTGCCTAATTCACAATATTCTGTGAAATAATGTTACCTAAGTCTTTTAAAAGTTACCAAAACAAACAAACAAGCAAACCCAAAAACCCCAAAACAAACAAAAAAAGAAAACCTGAACAGAAAAGGCCTTAAAATCTGAGAGTCCCCAGAACAAAGAATACATTTAGTGTTGTCCTTTATCCCCAAAGCAAGTGAACCCATTCTCCATACATTACTGCTTTAGGTATGGCATTTTTAATTCTTTTATTCTGTGACTCTCCAGAGTTCATGAAGCAGTACACCACTGCACAAGATATCCTGCAATCTCATTTTAGATGATCTTTCAAAGAAAGCCTTATATGCCCTGGAAAGGAACAGAAAAGGCCCCAATACCATTTTGATGTTATTGTATTCTAGAGGAGGCCTTAAGCTCAAAAAGCATCAAAAAGTATCTGTATGTACAGGGCACCCCAAGTATTAGTCCTGGCTCCACTGGAAGGAGGCATTGTCATCCTGCTAGAGACACTGAAGCTGCTGGTCCTGCAGCTTCAAGCCAGTGACCTGAAAACTGTGGCTCTACAAAAAGACACCACTGTGATACAAATATGTCCACGGTCTCCATTTACTTGGCACATTGCCTAGGACATCAATGTATGTCTTAAAGATGGGGTGGTGACTACCACTGCCTGCCACTGAGGCCAGCAGTTCTGCTCCCTGCAGCACACAGCACTTGTCCCTGGAGCCACAGCCTGGGAGGTGGCTGCACTGCAGCACCAAGTCCATTCAAGAGAGAATTGTCACACTCCCTTGGATGCCTGTCCCATTTGCTGTGCCAGGAGAGGACTGCTTTAGCTCAGTTAAGGGTGTCTTGATGAATTGGCAAAAGGGGGCAGGACTACAGCTTGCCTTGCCAAGATGTGCACAGCTACACCTCCACTGAACCTCTGGATGTCCCAGACAGCAGACCCTGAGACCATCCTCTTGCATTCAGCCAGTCGTCTTTGGGAAGAAGAGTGTGTGTCCTCACCCCACCTCCTCTAGCCTGCTGTCCTTTCCAGCACAAAAGCACCTTCCACAGGAGCAGACAGGCACAGTGACGAGTCAGACCAGACGACTGCACCTACAAAGCCTCACCTACCAAGCCTCTCAGATCTTTCCTCAGCCATAAAAAGCTGACTTGTTTGTTCTGTGCTGGCTTCCAAGCTCACCTCTGTTACATACTGAAAAGGCTTGGGGGAAAATGTTCAACCTGGAATACTTTCCTCTTTCCCATGCATTTTGGCCCACCACTGTGCTGCATCTTCCAGTTTCCTCTGCCACCACCTCAGATCCTGTTCTGGCAAACACACGTGACCCACAGCACCAGGCCAACGTGAGCGATGACGTGACTGACATCTGTGACCCGGGGCTGTTGCCACCTGCTCAGCCACCACTTGGTATTTCAGTGTGCTTCTTCAAACTACCCTCTAGCTGCAATTTCTTTATCTTCACCCTTAAGAAGTGCTGTTCTCTGTAAACTTCAGCAAGTCAAAACCAAGCTACTTGAAACTTCAAGAACAAGAGAGACTTCGTGAATACAATGTGGAAATGAGAGAATTTTAGATAGAAAAATGGGAAAAAATATAAGCCATTTTAAAAGTAGCTCCTAAAAACAGAAAAAAATTAAATAACCTAAGGATGAAAAATCTGGTAGTGCTCTGCAATGATGTGTGTCACCAGTGCTGTACTACACCACGTGAACTCTGTACATTAATTGATACTTTCTCTCCATTAAAGGTATGGCAAACTTCCTCTGAAATTGGTTTACAGAACAATTACTACTAAGGCCACATTTTTTAAGCCAAGATGCAAACCCCAGTGACTAAGAAACACAGAATGGAAAATTCTAGCTGTTCAGGACAGAACCTCTACTGTCACCAAAAAGCCAAGTAACTTGTAATAGCTCTCACAAACAGTGCTGTAGCCAAGACTGTAATTCACTGAAACACTGACAGAACAGACCAAAGATAAAACAGTTTCTAGGCTATTTGTTTGAAAAGAGGAGAACAAGAACTTCCAAATTAATTCATATTTTAAAGGTTTTACAGCTCACTGAATTCATAATAAACACAGAGAACTATGGTTATAAATCTGAATATACTTTTAATGTGAAATCTCTGCTACTAACATCCAGGCAACAAATGTTGCAGGGCTGGGTTGACATCAGAAAATGTTATTTCATACTGGCATCCACAAACCTTATGCTGGGAAATATTTACAACTGGGTGAAGATGAAATATGACAAAACTGTTGCTTTAAATCTCAGAATGTTTTTCTTCCAGTTTCAAAAGGTGAAATGTTTTCATAGAACAGTGTTATCTTCTGATGGGTTGTAATAGTTTCAGGAATATATCAACATTTATCTTTCTCAAAGTAAAAATATACTTTGGCTACTGACTGTGGCTTATTCACGCCATCAAGCATCAGAAATTCTAGTGATGTAAGGAGGAATGCATTGACTCCACCAGCAAGGTCACCATAACTGCTGAAAACAATGTACTGTTAAAAAATACTTATGACATCCACCACAGAAAAATATCCTCTTTGGCAAAGTGTGGCTGTAGGGGAGCAAGCTCTGGGAAAGGGACACTTCAGTCTTTGCTCTCTACCAGCTGCCAAAGCCAAGATTTGCTCATTCACCTCCAATAATGGCCCTTGGAAGAGTTCCACTGCCAGACAAATACAACATCCTCTGCAACCCAATAACCAGGGGCTGATGCCAGGGATCTCATTGCTGCTGTCCTTCCTCATCCAGCTCCTTCTCTCCCACCACAAGTTTCTAATTCATTACTTATTTTTCACTTTGTACATTGATTCTAGTTCCTGTGCTTATATATAAACCATGCCACCTCAGCTGTTTAACAAATAACAAAATTGAAATTGCCTCTTTAAAAAAAAAAAGGCCTTAAAATCTGAGAGTTTTGTCAGTGAGTTGATTTGCATCAGCCAAGCTGCACTGCAAAATTAGGGGGTAGGAATAAATATGGGTGTATTTTACTTTGGCAAAGTAATCTGTAGTTAGTCTAACTTTCCTGTTCCAGTATACAGTCAAACCACAAAATAAACCATGGCAACACCATGTAAATATAGAAATGTCCCCATGAAATGAGCAATTGAAAGGCTCCCAGCAGTAATGGGCTGAAGGAGGAAAACCTCAAACTTTTCATTTTAAAACAGACAGTGGAAAAGTTCAGCTGTGCAGCTTCTTTAATGTCATGCTCTTTCTAGTACCATGGCTCAAGATACAGTTTTGAAGAGCACCGGAGTTGGTAAAATTCTTACTGCAGCTTTCAGTAGGGAAAGTTTTAAGGGAAAAAGTTAAAGCACAACCCTAAGGCTTTCAGAGAGAAGCTTCACAGGTCCACTCAAGTGTCTACAAATCACAAATTCATTATAAAATAGCAACTCAGTACTTAATGAGCAGACTGCACAACTAATTCCTGACAGAACACAGCCTTGATAAAAAAATCAGAAAAAAAATCTGGAAATTGTAATGTCACAAGTAGAAGTGAGAAATATTCATGACACAAAAAGCCTGTTTCACAATGTGTATGTTTCAGCCCCCAAGGACAGTGTTTATTTTTATCATCATCATCACAGTTACACTTGGCTGCATTGTTTATTTTTGTGGGGATTTTGTCTAGCTAACAAATACATGTTCCAATACTGACCAAAAAATTACACCTTTTCTCCATTGACACATCTAAGCATCATCAATTCAAGGATTTCAAATTACATAGCTATAAGAAGGTGATCTAGGAAGCCTGAAATCCAGATGTCCAAGCATGTTTTATCATATACAAAGCTTACCTTCCCACTCCCCACCATGTTTATGAGCTACAAAGCAGTTTCCAACTCCAGCCTTCCCTTTACTAATCTTCCTTTCGAATGAGTAGGAATAATGGTATGACAAGAACAGGAAATCTTATGAAAAAGTGCATTTCTCAGCACACTGAAATACCTGTAGAGAAAGCTATGCACCTGAAACTTCTATTCTTTCTTCCCCTTGAATGTATCAGTAATGTAATAAAAATTAATTTCTCAGGTAATTTCATAAAAGGGACTCTCTTCAGAAGAGTCTCACTTTGCTTTTTTTTTAATAAGTATTTTATTCTCCTCAAGTCTAAGACAAGCCATTGGAAGTTCACAGACACAATCTACCTCTTTTTCATGTTACAAGACTGGCATTTGCTGCAGAGACCAAAGGCTCATCTGCTTCACATCCTGTCTCTCACAACTCACAGCAGATGCCTGTGGCAGAGCTTTAGAGTGGTGCAGCCACACACTGAGAGTTGCAAGATGAGCTCTACCAAGCTCTCTCAATGCACACAGCTGTCTCTTTCCTGAGATAGCAGTGGTATCAGCCCAGGCAGTCCTCAACGGCAGCATCCCTCCTGCTGGGGTTTCATCAAGTTATTTTTGAGTATGTGAACTTTAAACATCAATAAATCCTTAAGGCAATATCTTTAAATGTTCATGAAAGCAAAAACACCTCCTTTCTTTGAAACATGCTAATTTAATTTGATTTCCTCATACTGGTGAGGTAGCAGTCACTTTCCTAATGTCACTTAGGATTTTCTGGAAGACTGTCTTGTCCCCACCCAAAACATCTTTTTTGCCTGACAGTCCCAGACTATTTAAGCATTTGGAAAATATTTTACATCTTCAATCATTTCCACTGCCTTTTTCTTTGCCTTCTTTATGGTCACATATAACAAGACTGACAATGTAAACAGATTTTTCAGGGTGAGTGCTGCAGTACTAACAGAGGCTGATGCTTCATCTCTGGATAGCCTAGGCATTAGCATGAGCACATGGATGGAGACATCCACAGCCACACCCATGTAAACACAAGTGCTGGCCCTACACCAGGCACTGAGTGTTAAAAGATGCTGCTCAACCCCTGCACCTACTTGATTTTTAAATCATAAAATTAAGACTTCTAGATGCACTCAAGATTTTTCTTGTGTTTAAAAGCCATGAGGCATTCCTCAGAAGCCATTTACTTAGACTTAAAAATAACTACAAAGAAACACTGCTGGCTATATGAACACAAGAATTGATGAATTTATTTTGCAATGCTTTTGACAGAAGCAGGAAGCTGAACCTGCCTCAAGAAAACATGGAGCTACAAGTGTCAAACATTTCTGAGAGCATGACAACAGATTATGGAGTAGCTTTTCAGTATTATTGTAACTTTGGCCCAAGAAACACTAAAGCACTTCCCTCCTCAACCTCTCATAAAGTCCAACTTCCCATTCATTATCCTAAGCCTCAACTGGAAGACTGTCCTGACACTGGCATATACTGGCACTCTGCACTGACTGGGCATGCATTTTACACAGGCAAGCCTGCACTCCTCTTTGCAAGCTTATCCTGACACAAGAAGACAATGCTATCTCCAAGTTCATTAACACAGCTGCATCTACACTAGTGGCTTCTGCCAGCACAGCACTCTCTAGCACAAATCCTCCTTTATCACAGCCAAGATATGCTGTGAATAGCAAAGAGCTATAAAGTATTCCTCAGATTAGACCTTCCAGCACGATTAATAACCTAAAGAATGAAGCTGCTAGGCTCCGATTCGTTTGACTACATCAAGCTGAAACAGAACTGGTACTCACTGACAGTCCAGAAGCTCTGGAATGCTGGAGTAACTCAGCAGTTGCATCATGATTTCCAGCAGTGCCCCAGTCAGCTGTGGTGGTTAATGGAATACTTGTGGGCCAAGATCACCACACATCTGCACGCACCAGCCTCTCTGTCACTGCGAGGTCTAGAGTCCATTGTGCTACGTACAAGGCTTAACCACAGCCAAGCCAGACCTCGTCCAAAGATCATTTAGTCAAATGACAGGACAAGATGTGGGAGAACAAAGTACTGTTTGCACCCATTTTTCACACAGAGTCCTCAAAACCCTACTTTTTCTCAAGAGCCAGAAATAGGTAATGTAAGAATTTAAAGTAGTATTTTTGGAGCTAGTCCTCTCAGGGGATTTTAAGGATAAAAGTATTTGCATGATTAACTGCATTGACAGAGGTCTTCTGTAAACTTTTCTGTTAAATTAAATGGGCTCATGCTCATGGCAGAAACCCCAGGAGAGGAAAAGCTTTCCTTATCCTACTAAACAGTGTTGGTCAAGCACAACCACTTGACATCTGTTAGTGGCTTCTCATGAAACTGAATTTAAGGCTGATTCAGGGGCACTGAAAGAAAAAGTTGCAACAATTTAAAATGTTTCCTCCCCTTACAGTCCCATCCCTGAATGGAAAGATCTCACTGCGGGAGTGACCAAAAGATACATATGCCTAACCTTCAGCTACATATCAGTTAGGAGGATTAGATTGAACAGCAAACAACAGATAGCACTAAAACACAATAGTCTGAACTGTTCTATACATGCATGATAAAGTGTGCCTGCAGTAGTCTTGGCACCGGATAACAAGATTTTGCAAAGATGTAAAGAATCTTCATGAACGAGATGATCATTCAAACTACCTGCAGATAATATGGTTTTTAAAGATTTGTGTTATCAGAACTTACTCTTTCAGCCCAGTTACCCCTTGATTCTGTGGTGGTATTTTATTCTAAGCCTTATCACAGGAAGAGCCAGGTCATGAATTCAGCACTATACTGGTTAACACTAAATTGCAGAAATCAAAGGGAAAATAAACTCAAGAAATACTTGAGTTTGAACTGAAAGAACCTAGGTAAGTAGGCAACTCCCTGCATTTATTCTTAAAATAGATGTAGGGAGTGTATCTGGATTACATCAGACACTAGAGCCTGTTTTATAAAAGGAGCTCTTCATAAATCCACAATTCCTCTCCAATGCTACTCTAACTTCAAAATAAAAAGTTGACTGCACTGAATGGCTCCTTTAGGAAGAAGTGTTTTACCAGGCCTTTCCTGAGCCATGAGCAGAGCTGGGTGGTTTTGTTTCCTTTCCCTTAAACATATCCTCATAGACTCTGGTGCACCCTCCTGGTCCCTTAGGTGAGTACCCAGAAGGCAGCGACTTCAACTTCTCCAGAGCCACCTTTCACAAGATGCATGGCCAAGCGAGGAACTCAGGCACAGGACAGGATTTGAAAAACTCGACAAGTTCCTCATACAAGACCTTTGAGGCATCTGTATAGAGCCATCAAACCCTGTCTAACCTACTACCCCACTACCCTCTTCAGCCTATATCCATGTGGATTTGCCACACAGATTTTTATTTTTCAGATCTTCCTGAAGATTTGATTTGCCTGTTTACATGAGTATGCTATTTTCTCACCAGACCTTCTGACCTGCCAGAGAGCACTATCATCTCCCTCCAAAGACCTTTCTTGTCAATTCTAAGAGACCAATTTTAAACAGTTTTCAAGATTTAAGTTTTTGAACCATAGCAGATGTAGTTACTGTAATCTGTAGTTACTTAGCATTTCTCCATACAAGAAGAATAAGTTCTAGATACTGGGTTGGGGTTTCTATAATTTTCTCAACAGTAGATTATTTCTCTCTGTCATTATAAGTGTCTCAATTGTGAGACACAGTAAGTGTATGTGAGAGGTCAGCATATCACAACGATGAAGACTGCACGAGAAATAGTAACACTAGGGCTGCCAGTTTGACTTAGTGAAGGCAGATTTCACCTCACACACCCTCAGCTACCTGAAAGAAAAATGTTCAGTCTAAACTGAGCTCACAATACTAAATCCTCCTTGGAAGTAGAGAGATTCTTAGAAGGAGTTCTACACTCACTACATTATGAAACAGAAAAATAGCATCTTGATCCATGTACTTCCACAGAAAAAACCCAAAAGCAGTGCTAGGCAAGGTATCCAAGTTCAGGGCAGGTAAAACAATACCTGTCAGCAAAATGAAATACATCCATGTGATGAAATAAAGGGCTCTGACAATCTGGAGAATCTATGCTCTCACAGCTCAAGTACAAGCAAGATAGCATAAGTGTTTAAGCACTAAATCAACAGAACTGCACCTTGAGTGCGTGAACTGATAAAGAGGCAGAAAACAAATTAGAAGAGCAGTTGTCTTATAAATAGCTGCAAAACTGTTAAGTTTCATGAAGCTTCCCATACAGTTAGGAACTAAAACAAAACAAAAGCCAAACCAAACACAAAATCCAAACCAACAAAACTGGTTATAGTTTACATTTAGCAGGACTTACTTCTGAGAAAGTAACCTACAGCTCTCAAAGAGAACATCAGTTTCCAGCCTCACTATCTGGAAGAGGAAAGACGTTTTGTCTCCCTGATTAGTAAAGCCAGTAAGAGGGGTTGAACTTGTTTCAAGTAAACTAGAAAAAATTTAGTTCCAATTCTATATTTTCTTGCTCCGAGTGGCTTTCGACCCGTCCTGTTCCATGTTGTGCACACACCATTCATATACATCTTGTGAACTTGGGCACAAGGTAGCTTTAAAACCAGCACCTCTGAAGCAGTGATAACACTGCCGTCCATCCAGATGGATGGATGGATGTAACCATTCTTATAACGGGAAATCTGGGTGAGTTTCCACCTGTTGTGGAAAGCACTTTTTGGCTCGCTCGCTCTGTCCGGATGATTCTGGTTACCGAGACACAGCGGACAGTCCCTGTGAACCTAAGGAACGTCTTTCACTGCACATGCCGGGAACGTCCCGGTGTCCCGCAGCCGGCTGGCAGCCCAACCTTCTTCCAGAAACAGCTTTTTAGGCTCCACTCCAGCACGAGTAAAACCAGCGGGGCCAGACTATGCATCCCTACGACTTCTAACCCAGAACGCAAACGAGAAGGCAGTGTTTTTATAAAACAGGCGGGTTCCCGCTCCCGAATCCCTGCCTCTCTCAAACAGGGCGACGCGCTGGTTTAACACCCGCTCCGGAACGTCGCTCCCCGGCTACCCCCCACCCCCGGGACCGGCACAGCCGGCACGGACGGACCGACGGACACTCACTCTCGGAGTCGCTGAGGCCGCTGCCGTCGCTGACGCTGGCGCTGCTCCGCCGCTTCATGCGCTCCAGGTGCTCGCCGTAGAAGAAGCGGCGCCGGCCGGCGGGGCAGGAGAACTCTGCCAGCACCGCGTCGAACTCGCCCAGCGCCTCCGCCAGCTCCCCGCCGTCCTCCCCCGGCGCTGCCGGGCGGCGGCAGCGGCGTCAGGACCGGACCGGACCTGCCCGACCCGACCCTGACCCCGCCTGCCCCCCGCGCCCCCACCCCGGCGGAGGGAAAGAGAGGGAAGAGAAAGGAGGGAAGAGAAGGAAGGGGTCCCACC
>VZUA01005013.1:17604-34084 GCA_013401035.1 Horornis vulcanius
AGCAGCGCGCCGCGCTAACCCCAGCAGCAGGCGTGCGCCGGGCTGCTGCGGAGGGAGGATACAGCGGGAGTCAGAGCCGGCTGGAAGGAGGGACTGTCACGGGAACGCAGGGCCGGGTCAGCCTTTCCCACCCCCATGGCTGCCAGCAGGACAGGGCACACAACACGACGCGGAGGCAGCAGCTCGCTCGCAGTGTGAGCCCGTGGTTTTGCATGCAACAGCAGTGCTGCTCGGCCACCCCCGGGATCCCCTTCCTTCCCCATCCCCCTGGCATTGTGCTGGCATCTGCCTGTGGTTATTGCCCTGCTCCGTACATTGATGAGCAGCGGGCACGGCCATGGGGGTAGCTGGGCCAGTTAATTCCAGAGGATGACCCGAGGAGAAGAGCAGGTGGCAGGGGACATGCAGGGAATGCTCAGGCAGAGGGCGTCACGGTCCCAGGCGCATTAGCCAGGGTGTTCTCCAGTGGAGTGCTTTCCTTGTTCTTAGGAGGGAGGTTCTAGCACTTGTCCTGAAGTCAGGTAAACCTGATGTTTGTACATGCCATAGCTATGGAGTGTTAATCTTGTGCTATCTCTTGCTCGTTTTAAACATAAGCTGTCTGAGCAGCTAAAATACAGTTCTGTTAAATACTCATTGGGGAAGACTGTCATATTTAGTTATGGACAGAAATACTGAAAACAGACATCAGGTGCTATTCCATGAGAATGCATCAGGAGTTATGATTATGTTTGTATGCTAATGGAAATATTTAGAAGAGTCAGGGAGAAGTAAGAAAAACATCTCTGAAACTTCTTGACATTTTCAGACATGCTGTCATTGCTCCTGCAAGATACAAAATGAGAAAAACAATGTTCTAGACAATAAAACAGATTTGTTCACCTCTCCTTACTGGCTGATATGGAGGCATTTATTTATTTTTGCAGTGAATCAAAAGAAGTTCTCATGGCAAAGTTCAATTGTTATTTATTCTGTGGCTTCCTCCTCTCTGTGGTCTTCCTCTGTTTTTCTTTCTGCTAATAAAAGTGTCTACAAACAATCCTTTTTAAAGACCATAGTGACACAGATGGAAAGCAAGGTTAAAAAGTAGGGGACAAGGAGATACAAGGGCATGACGTCAATAGCACGAGCAGGATGAAAGACAATGGATGCAAGGCAGAAAGGGGAACTGTTGAGGACGTGACTAGGCACAGCTCACAGCCCAGAAAGACGAGGACCTGGCCCTGCAGCTGGTGTCAAATCTCTTTTGCTCAATCACATATGATCAACCCTACCTTGTACATCCCCACCAAGCACTGGTTCTTGGTCTATAGCACAACCTGGCTTAGGAGCAAAAGGTGTTTGAGGTTAGGCTTGAATCTGAGGAATACATTTTCTGAGGAATACAGGCAAAATAACCAAAGGCTAGAAGTCCTCCTGTGCCCTTCCTATTGTTTCTCATAAAGATGGTCAAGCAATCTCACAGCCTTTTGGGACAGGGTCTGAGGTCATGTCACAAAGAAAGAGCACAAAGGGCAATGAAGCTGTACAAGAAGGCTTACCTTGCTTGGTTGGTTGCTTGTGTTGCTTGGTTGAAAAAACAAACTGCTTCCCTGTAGTGATATAACAAGTTATCCCTGGCATTCTCTTTAAATTATTATCTTACACCCAAATTGACCATTTTCAGAATAATTTCTAGGCATGCTGAAGCAATTATTCTATATACATGCTTTTGGGAAATCTTCTTTCCTTAAGACAATGCTTTTGGGAAATCTTCTTTCCTTAAGACAACCTGGGCTTAAAACTACTTAGTTGTGTTTACTGCTCCACAGACTAATCTCTTAATATTTCTTTCAGTAAATACTCATGTTTTCTCCTAAGCAACCTTGATTCTGCTGAATGTAACAGAGACAGCTGGTGAATTTCAATTTTCCACACAAACCATTAGCTTATACAAGAGCAAACAGTTTCACTTTTATGCTTCTTGGTTCTATGTCATGGATCACGTAGCCATGCACATCCATAAATATTCTTGAAAGGCCCCAGCATGCTCTAGCTGAACTGGCTGCACTTCTGCCACAGATGCCAACAGGAGCAGCCCACATCTGGCAAGATGAAGTCACTTTCAAGTGCAGTGCCCTGAAACTCTGCAGGCTGACACGCCTGGCTGCTCATGTTTATGGGCAGAAACATCCAACGCAACTCCTAATGTAAACCTCAGCTACTGAACCCCTCTCATTTTCTAGGCAGCCATCCAAGCTGTACTTAAAGTGAATTTCTTCTTGACCATTCGACACAGTGTCTCCAGATCCTCCCTCAGCTGGTGATGTGATGTTTACAGTGGTTTCCTACTGCATTTTTAACCTCACAAACTTGTGAGCCACACAGCTGTTTAAATCAACAAATCCTGCTTCAGGGAAAGGCTTCTGAAACAGGCACTTAGATATAGCCAAGCTGCAAGGCTCATGAAGTACTAGTTTTCTAAACAAAGCATGGGGTAATTTGGGACACAAAACATTGTGTTGCTACACCAAAGAGACTCCTAGAATGGGTTTAAAAAAGGCATTGATTCTACAGGTTGAATAATCTAGTTGCTTCCAAAGCATGGCCCACAGATCCATGAACAACTTCTGAGGCATTAATATAAAACAGGGAAAAAATAAAAAAAAAAAACAAAATGAGAAATTTACAGGAAATATGTTAAAATTCACAGTACAGGTGCAGCACCATATGCACATACACAGGAACTGGAACTGCAGAATAAGGAATTTGCAAATCTGAAATGGCTGAAAAGTTTTTGACTAATGAATCATTTCTTTTCACCACCTAAAAGATCAAGAATAACCCAAAATATCAATTCTGTTCAGTAAGTACCATATTCCCACAGCTAAAAACAGAAGTGTTGTGAAACCTACACCTGTCTTCTCATTAGTATTGATACTAGGCAAAAGCCAGAGTGCCAGATCCCTGCCCATGGAAGCAGCCTGGAATATTGAATATTTAATTTCCACAAGTCTTTTAATATTTATTAGTCTGTGAAGATAATAATTCTTTACATAAGTAACTATACTGAGTTCTTAAAGTAGATAATTTAAAACCTGTGATTGACAAACAGCCCATCATTTGCAAACTTCTAGCTGAAGGATCAAGGGAACCCAAAATTAAGACAGCTGTCAAAGAGAAAAACGAAAACTGCCAGAGGATGAAAAAGCACAGGTGCCAGCCAGACTGACACACAGGGAAACTCAACTCCTTGGGCTGCAGAGCAGGAATAGACTAAACATCACCAGCATAACTTGTCTCCCTGTGCAGTACATCATGTCCCTGCCCTCAGGATGCTCATTTGAAGGGAGACAGTGGCTGACACTCCAGCCTATTTTATCCTTCACACTGCAAGTGGAATTGCCTATGTGAGCTAATTGCTAAACTTGTTTTGTAATGAGGAGAACTGCCTAATTAAACCTTATCAGAGGTGAGCCATGCATTTTACATAGGCTCAACTGCCATCCAAAGAGTTTTGCTATTTCTGCTGCCAGCTGGGCTAAATAAAAGCCTATGACCTGTAGCTCAATCCACACCACCAGTGGGAAGAGTGAGCGACTTACAGCGACATATTAGTCTTGAAAGATTGTCAAATAAAAAATCCTTTGGCAAAGGTCTTTCACAAGATTTTACTTCCCCTTCTCCCAACACGTTCTGTAGACCTTGAACTGGAACCTGGAGTTATTACAGACTGATGCATTTCCTTTTGGTTTTCTCTCTACCCTTGACTGATGCACAGTGGATGCAAACTCATGGACCTGCTCACATCCATTCACAGCTGTGGCCTTGTGACCATATCACACACCTTTCTGCTGAATTCTGCCAAAACCTGAACTCCCTTCCACTGGCCCATTATCCTTCTAAATTTTCTACTTGTCAAATTAACCTCATAAATGTGAACACGATATGGTCTGTGTCTCTTCCTCTGTCTTCAGTAACTAGAGGGAGAATCTCTTGGAATTTTTAATAGATGTCTTTATATAAGTTAATGACTCCAAAACATATTTATGGCAGTTTGGATTTAATCACTATTGTCATAGCTGGATTGAAACTCATTTAAACTGATAAAGTAGATTTGTAACCTATATTGACATCACTGGAATACAGAGTTAAATGTTGAGCTTCTGTCCACAGTAAAGAGAGACGCAAAACCACTCAAGACTTTGAATGTTCTGGGTCAAGGGACTTTGGCAGAGCACTGCATGGGAAAGGGAGAGAAGTTCAGGTAAGGACAGGGATGGTAGTGAGTAAATAAGTGATAAAGAAGTTTCAAAATAACTGCTGCCGTTTTGAGAGAAAATTAAAGGATTCGTGTCGCTTAATGGAAAATATGTTCATACTACCAATTTGACTTGGGACCATAGTAATTTTATCTTCAGCTGTCTTCTGGTGATTTCAGTTTCTACGCAATTTTTTTTTGCGCGAGCTGACTTCTTTCAGAGTAAACTGAACTAGAAGGGCAGCCCCAATGTACCCCAACTCCACAAGAGTCATGTGGGTCCCAACCAAAGTCTTGGACCTGAAAAACATAAGGTTTTTTCCTTCTGTACTCAGGAAAGTACTCCCTGAATGCATGTTGTTCTTCACATTAGTGTAACTTCAACCTAAATTTTAACTGTTTGGGTCAAAAGAGAGAACTGCTGACAACCTAACTCCTGGTCACATGTGCAGAAACACCTTTTATATCAAGCTGGATGACAAGACCTTTTACTCTTTTCCTCACTGGTATCTTTTTTTGTTTTGTTTTGTTTTTCCAGTGATGCCTGTATTTGTTTAGTTAGTACAAAACATCAGCCAAGTTCTGAAAATAGAATGTGTAGGAGCAAAGCAAACTGAATGGATTGCATTATAAAATTGGAGTTACAAGAGTTAGTGAGCTGTAATAGATATTACAGCCAGGTTTGAGGGAAGCTTGAATCTTGAATTCACTAAAAGTCACAGTAAAACTTCATATCCATCAGAAAATCCTCAAAATCCAACTGCACAGAGCATGCACTGACTGTAAAGCATAAAGGCAGTAGATAATACACGAGTGGCAATGAAGAGAGGTAAGAAGCTCCTTTTCAGAGCGAGATCGCTTCAGACGTTGGAGAAACAACCAAAACACAGCTTGAAAGCTGTGCTAGTGTTTCTGGATCTCAGTGCAAGGAGGTGGATGTTGTCTGGTAGTCTTTTCCCTGCAGTGCAAAGGAGCCACCAGAGAACAAGCAATGAGAAGTGGACAAAAAGCCAAGAAAATGTAAGCAAAGGGACCACAGCAGTAAGCCAGGAGGGGGAGAGAGCCTGGCATTTGGAGTGTTGTGTGGCAATAAGAGGTGAAGAAATTGCCTCCATTCTGGCTCTGTTTTCAGGAAAACAAGGCTGAGCACATATCCTTTGCATGGGGAGGCTGCGCAGGAGACTCTGCACAAGGCTGAGTGGAGGAAAGATTTGCTCTTCTTCATTAAGTCCTCCCTCTGCAGAAGTCACCCAAAAGAGTCCAGTAGCAGTAAATATCTGTTCTAAAGGGTAGTGTGGGGGGGAAAAAAAAGGAAAAAGCATACTTATGAATGCAAGGTAAGAAATTTATTTCCTGTGTTAGGCTGTGGGCTCAAGCTCAGGGCAAACCACCTCTGCCTCTACCTGATGTCGCTGCCACCATACCAGGATCCGTATATATGGATCAGGAACTGGAGACGCTGAATTCTTTACTTTTCTGCCAGTTTTGCTTCAAAACCTTTCATGAATACCACTCCATCAAGAAACTTGTACTATTTCAAGTGCAAATAAAAAACAGTTGTTGTTTTCTACCTACTTTGGCTCTGAATTGTTGATAAATTGAGGAGTCAAGATTGCTGGATACTGTGCTACTTTAGAAAAAAATGGCAATTTTGTCCAAGGGAGAAGGAATGTTCTCTCAACAGTGGGTGACTGCATACAAGAAAAAAAAAAAAAAAAAGGAATTTAAGGCTTGAGAGGCTTGTATTCTATGAAAAGTATCTGACACACAAACCACATTGGAAGCAAATTTAAAACTTTGCAAAGCAAAACTTTTAACAGAACACTTATGTATTAAAACAGTAAGACATCTCTCTTAATTTGTCTCCTCCATTAGTAAAATAAAAGGTAGTGAATTTTTGTGGTAGATATATTTCACATCAGTGCTATTTGCTGTGACTAAAAATTACACATTTTGTATTATTTCTATTATATTTCACACACTCATGCACACAAAGCCTATTTGGCTCAGTCATCTGGTACTTCCTATCTAACACTGTTTGTGGACTCTGTATTTCCAGAGCCTTAAATCTGGCCAGGAAATAGAGATTCTAAATATATGCAATTAATAACTACAAAGATAATAAAAAATACTTGTGGCCAAAATACCTAGCCAAAAAGATCCTGACCAGATCTAAAGGAATAAAAATGCTTCTTGCCAAATAATTTGAATTAGATTTTCCTGGGAACTCTGAATACTCTCTGGGTTTTGTGGTGGCTTTTTGGTTTGTTTTTTAGAAATGTATATAGGTTTCCATTTTGTTGTTTCTTCTTGTTTTTGTGTTATTAAACCAACATTTTGAGTTTTCCATGGTGTATTGCACCAATCTCAAGGAAACTTAGACCAGTATAGCCACAAGAACAGGGGAAGTTAAGAACACCCCAACAGGGGGTGTTGGGTGTTTTTCCCATCTGTCCCACTGAAGCAAGCTACCAAAAGAGGCTGAAAAACCCAAGACTTACTCTCCCTCCCATGCCCTGTTGGCTGAAAGGCAGTAGGAGGCTAAGGGAGAAGCCAAGACTGCTTGTTTGCTGAAGGCATGTGGCTGCAGAGGTTAGAACAGGAGAGGAGCTCTTCAGTTGCTGGTGTTGCTGTATGCCAGTCATAGACCAGGACCCCATTGAGTCAGTCACCTTACAAATGTGGAAAAAAAGCAGGAATCCTTGAGCTTTGGTTAGTGAGTAATTCAGGCCCCTTTAAGGGACAGCAATTTGCATGTTTATGGTTGGGAAATAACAATGTTTGAGTCCACTGGAACAGTGCACAGGGGATTGCGTAGATGGGAAGAATCAGTGTTACAGCCAGTGACCATTCAGCCCTTTCCTCTGAGTGAGGAAACTGCACTTCATTTGAGGAATAATTATTGAGCCCTGGGTATTTTCCCTCTTTTTCTCAGCTTCAAATAATTTTTGTGACAAGCCATAGCAGAGTCCTGTTTTCGTCACAAATGGAAGTTAAGTAAACCATGCTCTAATTCTCCCAGCCAGAGGGAGGATCTGTGACAGCAACTTCTTCCATATGCCCATTTTCTATTTTCAACTCTTATTTCATAAATAACAGGCTTTCAGAATTGCTCACTCCATACTGCCCAGCTCTACTAGCTTCATGTCTACATCAGAGGAATTGCATCCAAAACTAGAGTTCAGAGCTTTTACACAAGAGGGAGGTAGTTTAAAAAATAAAAAAAAAATCCCATGAAACACCACTGAAAAGCAGAAGCTTTGACACTGTAGACATTTAAAAAACACAGCTCTGCACATCCAGATTATCCTGCAATGGCACTGAGAAACCTTTATACTGTGCCATTGTATCCAGGGTTACTTGGGCAATGTGAAAGGAAATTCAAGGAGTGCACACCTACTCAACACTTGCACAGCAGGGTGCCACACTTGGCACTTGACTCAGATGTGAGTTTCCTGTTATTAGAGCAAGATTATGAGCCCTCAGCAAGTAGGAAGAGACAACAGAGGAAAAGAGTGGTCACCAGAGACAGAAATAGCTTATGTTTTTTGGAAGATCTCTGCAGGCAATTTATATCATGGTAGTCTGTGTAACTGGTCAAACCAGCACAGCCACCGCCCACTGTGGCCCTCGCTCCTCAGGAGGGCCAGGGCTTCTGTCAGCATGCTCAGTGCTCATGCATGACAGGGTCTCTAATAATAAAGAGCCAAACACAGTGACAACTTTATTCTGATCAGTTATTTGTTGCTGCCAGTTCCACAATGTCCCTGTCCCCCAGCCTGGCTCCTCAGAGATGGCCAGGATTGTGAGAGATTACCTGTGAAACATGGTAGGCAGAGCCAGGCATAGTCAGAGAAAACCCAGAAGGATCACAATTTCTTCTAGGAAAAACATATTTCCTATGATGGAAGGTGATTGAGAGGAATTTGTACCTTCCTTGAGTGGAAACAGCCTGATACACCTATGTGTGGACTGCTCATCAAATACTTGATCAGCACTGCTGTCTTTTCATTGTCTATCCATCTGCAATTGGTAGACAACCAACCCACATTTGCCAGGTAAGGTTCATGCTAAGCTGCTGACTTGAATCTGTTCACAGATGCTGTTCAGGCCAGAGCCTGAAGTGGAGAGAGAGACTGGAGAAATACAGTGTGGAGAACAAAAAAACTTTTAGCAACACACAGTCAGATAAGCTCAGGAAATCACATGGATGTACGTCTTTCAGCACAACTTGTTACAGTCTAGGTGGCACTTCAGAAGCAAAAAGAAAATCAGCCTTGCAGATCTCAGTAGTGCTATAAGTATTTTTAGATGTCTGGCATCCTGAGGTGCCCATAGCTTTGCAGTGGATATATAGGCGCCCCTATATACAACAGAGCTGTCCACCCTTTGATTTTTCTATTAATTAATTGCCTATTAAACCAGAAAGACTTCAGTGAAGGTGTAAGCTCCCAAAGATTGACTACACCTGTTGATATCACTACAGGGCTGTTGGTTTTTCATTGCCTGTTCCCTGGAGAGTCACCTTCTGGGTCCTTCAGCATTCACAAATGACACAGCTGAGTGCCGTGGTCCTGAGCAGTGCAGGAACAGCCGTGCTGACATTCCTGTTTCACTTGGGGGATGGATACTTTGCAACGCCCAAGCTAATCAGCAGTGCACAGCTCACCACCTTGAGTAGCCCTCCAACCCCTGAGCAAACAAATCATGCTCTCTCTTACGGATCCCAAAAAAAATGGCAAATCTAATGGCTTCATCCCAGTGGTTTGAATTTCCCTGGACAGGTATTTAGACATGCAGGGAATGCATTACTAACAGAAAAGTACCTCCAACTTCAGGAACTCTCAGAGCTCATTTTAAACACAATCAAATGCATGGATTATCTAACATTTAATTAAATGTTTCCAGTGACAATCAACAGACTCCTTTGGTGCTTGATGCCTTTTGTGGATTCCTGGATGTCTCTTGCACTACTGTTTACAGCCTGGCCTCAAGCAGGTATAGTTTGCTTGCATTTAGAGATAGGCTTTATGACTGACAATTTACTACCTGTGGAATAAACTCTTGTCTCCAGCTACGAGTTCTCTGTGCTAGGCATGTATGGGGAAGAGGAGGACAGCTTCTGCCCTGGTCCTTGCTTCCTCCCTTCCGTGTTGCTTTAAATATGAGCATTTATCATTGAAATCGGTCCCAAAACTACCATGCATTAGTTCTTCCATCTTACTGCATACCTAAAATATATCTAGGAACCTCTCAAAACCTTTGCCTCCTCCTAAGTACTAACCACATTCTCAAATACTTTGTCTAGACTTGAAATATGTTCAAGCAGCAAAGTTCAAGTGGGGAACAGACAACACGTTTAGTTCACAATAAATTAACTGAAGTGAAAGCTAATCTTCAAGGCCAACACATTCTGCCTCACTTCAACAGCCTGAAGGCAGGAATGAGGTTAAGTGAAACTTCTGGCAAAGGAAATGGGACTTCCCAAAAAAGCCAGTCTGATCATCTGTGGGCTCAGGCATCTTTTCCCAGTATGTCTGTTATCCAATGGACAAAGCATGTCCAACCAACTGAAAGCATCAACCAACTGAGCTCTCAACTTGAGATCCCCACAGACAGCTAGGTTATACAAACACAAGTCTAATTCAGCCATTTAAGCACATATAAAACAACGACCTCTCTCTAATGCCTGAAAGGAGGAAAAACATAAGCATTTTCCTATACTCTTACTACAAAAAAACACCTACAAGTCTTCAGCGTTTTGTTATTATGAAAATATTCTGGATGCAAGGTGTCCCTCTAGTGGAAAATCCATGAACTTTCCATTAGGAACTGCAGTTAAGGCATGGAAAAACAAATGCTCTAAGTACATACAAAGTTGCTGTTAAAACAGCAGGTGGCAAGTGCATTCCCACATGCCAACACGATTATGCTTGAACCTTCTATGTCACACCTAACGCTTGACCTCTTCCTAGATGCTACAGCTGCAGAGAGGTGAGAAACCGCCCCTTTCGCTTCAATTCCCAGTTCAGGGCTAAATGTTTGCTATCCATATATGCAGCAGGTCAGGATTTTCCATTAGGGCCTGGGTTTTGGAACAAGCTTATTTTCTATGATGAGAAGTTTGTCAGCCTCGGGGTATGCCTGCCTGCCTGCAGGAACAGTAGAAGGAAAGAGGGCATACTGTGTGAGATGGCAGGACCCTATGTGATATTAGATGCTGAGTCAATGAGTTCTCTTGACATTTATGCTGTTAACACGATTATTTGGTTGGTGCAGGGATCAGCAACAGGGGTTTTAGAAAAGCCACAACAAATCAGCTCAGCACAGAAGGTTTTCAGATATCCAGAAAACAAGACAGGTAAGTAAATAAATGTACTATAAATAATAACAATCATAATCAAGGTATCTATCGCTTCACATCCAGGCTGAAGGAAAATTGAAGGTGTTGTGAAGACTGGTAAACAGCAAATGAAGCCTGATTAACCCATATAGCAAGAGACCACAGAATACACAATCATAAGGTTGCTATATGAACACAAGGGCTGCAGAACATCTGCTGGGGGTGGGCAGCAAAACCAAGGCCAAGTCAGAATTGTGCCCAAACCTTGTGGCACACGTATCCCAGTGGTGTTAGTTCTACATTCATCATTATGTATTCAGGAAGCACTACTGCTACTCCCATCGTTCTCAGATCATCCTTACATGTTTCACAGACCCTGAGGAAGGGCACAGCCACAGCAGATCCGACTGAAATGCCAAGCCAGATAGGCAGCTTCTTGCACCATAGGTGCAACATTTTTGATATCGTGCTAGTCAGTGTGGATAAATCCTGAGCCATAACAGTTCACAGTGCTGGCACAGTGTCCCAAGCAGCAGCAGCACCTGCACTGGAACAGAAGAGGAGCTGCCCCTGCCTCAGACCACTGCCGCCACACTTCCCCGGCACTTGGTTCTGGCCATAGTCTGATGAACTCATTAACCACCAGAAATCAGAGCAGTCAAAATACAAACATTACTACCAGTTCAACAAGGTCAGTTTAGCTCCTCTCTGAACGATGTAATGCTGCCAGGCTTGTTTAGATAAATGATGTCCTGCATTCTGCCAGCAGCCTTTGCTGCATTTGTGTATTTTCCTTTTTTCTGCCTGGACACCTTAAAGCAGCAGCAGGTAGTTAGGGTACACAGCATGCCCTGCCCATCTGCAACATAGATAAAATTTGGTGATCAGATTACCAAGCATTTGTTACCTCAAGAAGTCACAATGGCTCCGGCAATGACAGCCCTGAGGAAAACTCTGCAGGCTGCATGCCTCCAGAAGTTGTAAGAGAAAACCAAACCATGTATTGAGTGACAGAAGACTCACTTTCCAGAATTCTCAACTCTTAGTCTAGATACCAAAACTATTCACCTACATTATCAAGGAATCCACTGCTGAAGAGGTACTCTGGGTGGTTTTGCTGAAGTCTGACTTCAAGTATCAAGCTGAACAGCACAGGATTGGATAAGCCACTATCTAGAGTGCCACAGCCTTCTTTTGAAAGCCTGAATTAAATCTCCAGCAAGAAAAGTGCTATCACTGAAAGAAGACAGAGACACTATATCACTTCATGTCTTCACTGTATGCTGTCAGTAAGGTGGCTCTCAGGTGCTGCTGAGCCAAAACAATCCCATTAAAGCCCAGTACCTTTCCCTGCCTGAGACACCTTTGAGCAAGTTGTTCCACAGCAAACGACACACGGTGAATACACAAGACAAAAACCACATCACCATTTCTCAGGGTAGTGTGTTACTATCACAGAATGGTTTCGGTTGGAAGGAACCTTCAAGACCATGTAGTTCCAACCCCCTACCATGGGCAGGGACACCTTCCACTAGACCAGGCTACTCAAAGCCTCATCCAACCTGGCCTTCAATGCTTCCAGGAATGGAGCAGACAGTTTCTCTGAACAACCTGTTCAAGTGCCTCACCACCCTCACAGGAAAGAATTTCTGCTATCTGATCTAAACCTACTTGATTGCCGTCTGAGGCCATCACTATCTATAAATACACATCTCAATCTGCTAAATAGTCATGTTTTTCTTAACTACTTACAGAGTTAACGTTAAACCAGTGAATGTTGCAACTCAATAGAAAAAAAAAAGAGAATAATAGGCTAAAATTTTGATGTCTATAAATATGTAAAAATTCCAAACCAAAGGCAAGTGTGTACAAAATAATTTATTACAGCATAACATATGTTGGCAGTATTTTACAGTGAATTTTCCATTCAACAATTTTTTAATCTAAACAGATGACACACAAAGGAGAATTTTAATTAGAACAGTTTATTCGTCTCAATAAAATCCCCTCTTCATGAACTCGTATTTGTCTTTGAGGGGCTAGTTAATACTACTGAAATTATTTATATTTCAGTGAAATAAAAACAAACCGAGATTGAATAATTCCATTACAGTTTCCAGAAAACAGATCTTCTGTACAAGCCACGGTATAATTATGTTTTGATAGCAGTTCTTATAGAATGTAAAGCTGTCATGTGGTATGTAGCCATTTTGTCTAGCAATGCTATGCTTTAAATAGGTATATTAGATTTAAACTTCCATTTTGATGTGTTGTATATTTAATAGTTAATGCACCAGAATACAAAGAAAAAAGGTTCGTTATGATTTGCAGTCAGCCTCTTTGTGCTCCCTTAAACAGTTTTAAAATGTAAAACATATTTCTCACACACTGTTTTGCCTTGCAGCACCTACAGCAATAGCATTTAGAAGTTCTGGAGTATTGGCCATAAGTAGACAACTATGACTTTTAATGGAGGTAATACAGCATACCCACCAGTGAGTTTTTATGATGTAGAGAAAAACTGTATTGCCCATTACTGTACCTTCTGCATTTGTCCAAAACTGGAGAAACTTTTTTCATCCTAAGTGTCAATGGGTGAACAGATGGGGAGAAACAACAGGGAAGAAGAGGAAAGGAGAGATGGAACAAAGGACAAATAACAGTATTCAAATCCATTATGTCTTCTCAGGGAATTGCTTCAGGATATTAAAACTTTAAAATGTTAAACTTAAAATAAGGACCATAAAATTAAGGAAACAATAGCTATGGAACACAAGGTAGAGAGAGTAGTTTTCAAAAAGCCTTAGATATTTGTTGTTTTGGGGTTTTTTTACACAAACCTTATCTTCATAACTGTCAACACTGGTTCCATATAAGACACACACCTGACAAAAACATGCAACCCCCCAATGCTTTCATTGTTGCTGCGCTTCAAAAGAAACCAAACTGACCAAAGATTAAAAAAGAAATTCAACCAAAACAACCCAGAAAAAAACCCCTAAAGAACAGTAAAGACAAAGAGGGCAAGTCAAGCAGCACTTCAGTCTTAATCTGCTAAAAACTCTCAAATGATAATTTATTAACAAGATATGTTCACATATATCTGCATATGTAACAACACTTAAGTGAAAGCAGTCTTTAATATCCATATTATTGTGAGGGAGGGCTGATGAATTATTAAAAGACTTAAACCTGTACAAGTATAAACATGAAAAATGCTGATTAAAGATGTTTACATAAATATTGGCAGTTTTCATTGGGAGGGAAAAAAAACCCTAATAGCATACTCCATTTAACTATCCAAATATTTTGTTTTAGATACCTGTTAAAGATATTAAAATACAACCTGGAAAAGTAACCCTGATCTGTATCCAGCCAGCATGTAATGAGAGTCAGAGTTTCATATATACGTGTGCATGTAGGTATACACACACACAGGGGCTTGCACAAACTACTTCAGATTTCATTGGACAGCAAATCATGGTTAATGGCCGTGTGATTCACAGATGCAATGCTGCTGTTGTCCTCGTTTGTGGCAGGCATGAAGGCAGACGTAAAAGGAAACAGTTTATGACACGCTGCTTGATATTCTTCACATTGAGCGTGGCAGCTTCCAAAACTGCCATCAAGCAATGCCTCAAAAACCTTTGTTAATGTCTAAAGAAACAAAACCAACAGTTAATAAATGCAACTTACAATTGTCTTATTTTTAAAGGCACATACTGTTAAACAATGCTTGTCTGAGCAAACAGGTTTCCCTGTTGGTATTTACGTATCTTTTACTTACAGGACAAATTTGAAACCTTGTTCTTTCAAGTATTAATTTATCATGATAAATGAAGCATCCACATTAAATTATAGACTATTTAAGATCCCACACAGTTGGTGGTTTTATATACTGTATCTTTTACCTTCACATTTTTGTCTCTCATGTTTTTATCCAATCTAGTTGCAACAGCAATTGCTTTTTCTTGTCTTGATTTGTCCAGGAAATACATCATCTTTGCACCTTATCACAAAACAAAACCCAGAATGTTTAGTTTTTCCTAAATGCCATACTGCACATACAGACACAAAGAACCTGAAAACTTACACATAAACGTGAATTAGATTTCTTACAAGTTTTAATAAACTACATCTTCCTCCCTGATTTGTAACTGAAAACTAATGAAAGAAATGCCATTTTGAAATTTATTAGAAGCATAAGGATTGAATAATAGAGGAGACCTGTTCTTGCAAAAGTGACATGCGCCACTTGACTGCCAGATCTTCAACAGAGAAAAATATCACTGAGTACATTGATGACAAACCCTTCAAATCAGCAGGCTAAATGAAATCCATCCAACAAATGCAGAAGCGAGTAATTCTCAGAGACACACTGAATTCTCTTCAGAAGTACTGGAGGTAAGTGAACAACAGTTCCTAAACAACTGTGGAACGTGGCCCAGTAAAAGTTCAGGCCAATCCATATGGCAGTACATAGGGCCATGGCTGCTCACCCGGAGCTAAGGACACAGCTCGGGTACAAGGAAAGCACAGCACAAGTTGGTGCTTTGCCTGGACCAGACTACATTGGCGGAAAGGAAAACACTGCATTATGGAACCATACAGCTCCTTGGACCACAAACAGTTTACCAAAACTGGTCTGAGCATCTCTGCAAAATTCTGCTCCTGGTTTCATAGCTGCCTTAATTTAAAATCTCATCTTAATGAATGTGTTGGCATTTCATGTACTTTCCTTCGCTCAAATACAAAGTCCAGACTCACCCCACTATGTAATCTACTCCAAAAACCAAAAAGCTTAATCATTTTACTGGAAAAAGCTGTAACAGGAAAGATGGCAGTGCTTCAAAACATGGATATCTATGGTGGTTTGACTGCACTTTTTGAAGGTAAGGAGCAAGTTCCTTATGCATCTAACAGAAAAGTGAAGTACATTTAAAAAAATATGGTACAAGCTGACAGAAAGCACCCCCCACCCCACCACATAAACATGCAATTTTACATATCATTAGAATTTATGTATGAATTCATAGAACACAGAGTAACTTGGATTGGAAGGAACCTTAAAGATCATCTAGTTCCACATGCCCTGCCATTCCCAGGGACACCTTTCACTGGACCAGGATGCCCTAAGCCCCATCCAACCTGGCCTTGCAGACTACAGAGAGAGTCTGGATTTACATCACTTAAATCCTTTTCAAGAACATGAAAAAATCAGACAAACCTGATAGCTGGTGCTGAATGGAGGTAGCATTGTGTTTGAGAAATTCTTCATTAAAACTCTCCAAGTTTTTATAAACAAAGATTTTCTGCATTTCTTGAGTTAGGACCTTGCTCACAATTTCTGGGAGGTTACTATGGTCAGACACTAGAAGAGGGAAGGCAGGGGGAGAGAAGCAAAAACAAAGCCATTTAAACAACTGTAGAAAACACTGGAACCACACACATCACTGCTCAAAGTCCCAGTTTTAAAATTTGTGAACAGAAACATGAATCTCAGATCAAAATGTGTCAACATAAACACTGCTGATGCATTTACAGAGGAGACATTCATAAAGGGCGCTCCATCACGTAAACTCTCTATTAAAAGTTCATCATACAAATTGTTTCAGTCAGAATCTCTACGCTGTATCTGCCACTTATTTCCTTAAAACTTAAGGTTTTCCAGGATCCTTAGAACACTCACTTTTCTGTGACATCTAGCCAAAATGAGTTGTTGGGTCCACCTGGTGGATTAATAGAGGAAGGAGTATAATATAATACATACACAGTACACTGGGTAGCACAGCCTGTGTTTTCTTTGGTATTGCCATGGAAAAAAAACACCATTTGTTTTTATTTTTCTTTGTATCAGTTTGTGTTTCAAGAGTATACATCACAAAACATGTAATTAT
>VZUA01005023.1:12352-30687 GCA_013401035.1 Horornis vulcanius
AAAAAAAAAGAAAAAGGAAGCAAATTAACTTGGTTCAAGCCACATCAGCACATCCCCTGGAAGATCATAGCAGTCAGCTGTAAAAAATGGGCTTAAGCTGAAAGAAAATGAGGAGCTCAGAGGGCTGAAAATGAACTTACCTATTTATTAACCATCTATCTTTATTATTTTTGTACAACACCAAGAAATGTTCTTGGCACGTCACAGATGTGCACAGAGGATATGAGGTGAACTCCTTTGGCACTATTTTATTAAGGCTGCTCTGCATTAACATTTCCCAAATTAGGAACAGAGTCCACCCTTTGACAAACTCTCAATATAAATGGACACAGCCCAAGAGAGCAGTGGGGGAAGCAATGAGTTGCATGGCTGGGATTAATGCTGTGGTTAAGGAGTATCACAGTAGTTACAGAAAACACTTTTTTTTTTTTGCTTCCTGCAGACCCCTGCCCTGTGATATTTTGTGTTTTGCCAGCAGTCCTTCTTCTTGTGTCAAATTTCCACGAGCAATGGCTGAAGGGTAACCCAAGGAAGGTAGAGGGAGTGAGACAGAAGGAGATGATGCTCACAGAGACACAGGAGAGGGAAGAGACCCAGCAACCCAAAGCTGAAGGAAACAGACCTGATCAATTGTTTGCTCTTGACACAACTATTTTAACTGCAGCTTTGTGTCTTTTCAAGCAGGACAAGTTCTCCTTGTTGGACACAGGCAATGCCATTTGCAAACTGAATTTCCCCATGTAAGGAACTCTCAAGTATGTGAGGAAAGGACCTGCAGCACCCCTCTGATCAACCTAAGGGCTACAGAAGTTGGTAGGAAGTTATTTGTGTCTCTGGCCTGTTACTGCCAGCTTGCATTCAGCTTTGTTTATCCCATGTGCCTCCTGGAAGATTAGGACGCCTGTGGAGTAAATAGCCATGAAATGAAGTTGTAATTTCAAGACAATTCTGAATGAAAGATGAAGCATTGCTTTAACCAACATATTTTGAAAGTTAATATAAGCCTCAGATAATACTTCAGTAAGAAATAAAAGCAAGGAACCTGTCACAAAAAAAAAAAAAAAAAANAAAAAAAAAAAAAGTTACTTGTGCAACTGAGATGTGGTTTCTGAACAAAGTGGGTTGTGATGAGATCCTGAACGCTGTTCTGATCTGAGTTCAATATATGGTTGGTGCAAGGTGGGCAATGGAGGCAATTCTGTTATCGTGTCATTCTGTCCTGCCAATCTCTCCTCAGCTTTATCAACGTATGTGTGACAGTTATAAAGTGGATTAGAGCCCATTCTGTCTGATGCAGCTCAGCTGAATCCATCAAACATATATCACTCAGCATCTCAAATTGGACTCCAACCTTGGTCTGTGAAGGTGTGGATTAGAAATTTGTCACGTTTTGCTCACACTTTTTCTCTGCTTGGTGTGTCCCTTGTGGTCCCACACTGCACTTCAGCACACTCATTTTAGCAGTGTTTTCAGGATGTAATATGAAAATTACCAGGCATTAGGAAAAGGTCAGCTCTGTTAGACTCATGGAGAAAGCAGGAGGAATGGAGTTGCTCTTAAGATATTAATCATCTGTCATTAGATCTTATTCATAATCCCAAACAGATCTTGAACTGCATTTCAATAAGGGAGTGTTTGTCCTACAGCTGTCTGGGATTTTTGCTGTATTTTTCTGACTTTTTCATCATGTCAATAACTGAGATTCTTATTGTGGCTCATATATTTGAAAAAAACCACAGAAACATTTTACCTCCGTTAGAAAAGCTGGAGGGAATAGCTGTGCAGAAAGGTGAGAGCTGGCCTGAGTGAGCAGCAGGGCTGTCTGGATAAGTACCTTCATCCACAGCTCACTTTTGAACTAAGCTCAGTGGTTTGACAACCTTCAAGAGATCCAAAGCGTTGTCAATATGAAAGAAATGCATAATGTCAAAAACATTTGACAAGCCTGGTCTAAAGAAGGCATTAGACAGCATAATGATAGAACTGTTTAACTCCATGGCTCAGCCCAGTCTGCTGCTCCCAGCAGAGATGCACTTTTTCTAAGAGCTTCCTTTGAAAGAACTGCTGAAGCCAAAATGGGCTTTGCACAGACAGATTGGGTGGGAGAAACCCTTCCAGAGAAGTTTGACTGAAGAAATGCTCCTTATTTTTGGGATTCCCAAGCAAATCCCAAACAACAATGGTGGGGGGAGGGGGACAGGGTGAAGAAGCATATGCAACTGAAATATTAAATTTATTCATGTAGAGGAACAAACACACCCTTCAGCACTTCAGAACAACCCTTTAAAAGGAGCACGCAGATCCTGCCACTTCAGAAGGGTTAAGGATTTAAATGGGTTAGGTGAAAGTGCACTGGAATACAGTCACTGTTCAGGAGTTATCCTCCTACTAATTTCGAGATTAGAAAAAAAAAAAAAGGGAGCTTTGTATCTTCTTAATATTCTACTTTCACACCTCATATGGGAAAGTTTAAGAGTTTCTTTTTGCTTTATGTTTTTTGATGGGGTAGAGGGGAATAGAGGTGCAAGATTTATTGGAAAGGCATGTTTCTTTCACTGCCTCTTTAAATGGGAATAGTGGTTCATGTTCTTCCCAGGTGAGAATGTGCTGCTGAATTTAATGAAGGTGCTATCACTTGATTGTCCAGGGAAAGTGAGATCTGGAGCCACGTGTTACATTTTTTGTTGTTGTTGCAGAAATTGCAGGTTTTGCAGAGAACTCATTCACCTGCTTTCCAGTATTTGGGTTTTTTTTTTTTTTACCTGACTTCTCAGAATGCTGAGAGTAAAACAATAATCTTTCAGAATCAGTTGCCAGTTGCTTTTTGGAAACCACAAGACCAGACTCCCCTCTTGTGTAAACAGGCACAGACATGTGAGATAGCTGCAGTTATGCAATTCTGCTCCACTCCAAAGGCTGCTCTAACTCTTTGGATGATTCTCCAGCAGCATAAAGCTTCTGATGAAACACTGGAGAGGACAAGGAGATTGACAGATTTGCCTCTGACCAGTATTTCAGCTCAGCTTGCATAATGCAGTGGTCATCTTGTGCAAACTGCTCTGGCCACACCTGCAGTGGTTCCTTGTGCCCTTTGCTGGGCTGATTTTCAGTATTCCTCCCACACATGAGGGTTTTCTGTGGGACAAAGCCAAGAGAGAATGACTCTGCTGCCAAGCAGCCTCAGGTCCCTTCCCCCACTGGCTGTGAATGGTCACAGGCAAAGGAGAAATGTGTCCCAGCTCATCTTACCAGGCTTGTCAGCTTTATTGTGGAGAACACTTCATTCAATAACAAGTATCGAGAGAGAAAAAAGCTTTTGTGGGAGCTTTGCTCCTTGGTAAGTTGGATACTGGAAGTGCAAGGCTTTGCAGATCCAGGCCATTGATCATGAGCATCAACACACATCCTCTGGGAGCAAAAGCTGGGACTGCTGAGTCTGTGCACTTCATCTGGGGATTTCCTTAGAGCCAGAGGGGTTTGATGCATTGTGACTTAGAGATGACAAAGAGCAGGAGCAGCTTTGGATTTGTCAAGATTCTTCCTTTATGTTAAGTGCAATAAGTGGGAGAAACACATTGGGGTTGTACAAATGGGAGCAGGGGGCCTGGGCTGATCCCCAGGAAATGGTGTCACAGTCTCCTGCTCAGTGATGCCAACTAACCCTTGTCTTTGCCTTCTGTGCTCAGAGAGATCCCAACACACTGGGTTGGGCTTTCAGAAACCACTGCAATGGCTTCTGGAGTAAGAAAAAGGGTAATAATGGATTTTGTTTCCTCCTTCTGCAGAGTTTGGCCTATTTTTATACACTCACATATAAGATGAGCCACATGGATAGTTTTTCAGTTTTCTATTTGTCACACTTCTGGTAGATTGATACACAAGGAAAAGTTTATAATGTTTACAAAATGTTTATAAAAATATTTGGCTTTTTTTCCCCCTAGATCCAGTATTCACATACAGAAATAGAATCAAATTCTAGATTAACAGGAAACCACCAGATGATTTTATGATTACCATGGCAGCTCAGCTGTGGGGGTAAAAGGTGGACAGGCACTACGGTGTTTTCTGTGGATAATCTTTGAAATAAAGGAGTGGTTGTAAGAGCAGATTTCTGTCACTGGAGGTTCAAGATTAGTGAGTTTCAAAGGTCTCAGGTATTTGCTGTGTGGAGCATGGAAGGCAGATCTTTGTGTACAATACCCTGCAGTGGTGTGGGTGCAGGGCCACAAGACCAAACCTGACATTTTTGGCCATGAATGAGCAGCTCCTGCCCTTGGGAGCTGCCAGGGCCTTCTCAGGAGCAAGGGGTGGCAGGAACTACCTCTAGAGGGTGACAAATGGCCACACTGAACTTTGTCACCATAACTTTGTCATGAGTTGCTGCCATGAGACTGAGTCATGAAGTCATATGGCAACCTTGTCATAGGAGTCCCTCTTTCTGGCACTCCTTTGTAGAGGCTGGCTGCAGGGAAGCTGTGCAGCAGAATGAAGATGGTGAGCATCAAATAAAACTGATGCTTTCCATGCAGCTGGAATGTGGTACTCCTTGGTCTGGACTTTCTTGCTGACTTCACAGTAACATCTAAAAAGTCTTTGTTTGGCAGACATTTGGGAGGGAGGACAGTCTAGTGAGAGAAAGGAGCTTCTCCTGTCATTTTGTTTGCTCCTGGGCCACAGTAAGGCTCTGGGCTTGGGCTAGAATGGCTTTTGATCTGGGCTGGTAAGACAATTCTTGTGCTCCATGCACTGCAATGGAGCAAAATGTTACATTTTGCAAGAATCCAGTGGCTTTGTTCTGTAAGATGGAACACACATGAGGGCTTTGCAGCAGCATGGCCAGATGCAACACATTTCTTCAGGTCAGGAAAAAGGAGGTGATAATCACCACCAGGTATGGGAATGCAACATGAAACCAAAACCAAAGTCATCAGTGGAACCTTTTAAATAAAACTGCTTTCCCTCCCTAGAACAATGGCAAAAACTTTTAGCAAAACACCCACTTTCATGTGTGGAACTAATACTTCAAGGGGAAGCTTCACATTCTGGAAATCAAAAGAGTTTCTGCCCAGCAGGAGAATAAACCCTAGTAACTCTAAAGGGGCAAAATGATGAGTGGTGCAGGGGAATGATGTGATGTGCAGACTTGTGAGTGCAGAGGAAGGGACTTGTGCTCATGTGTCAGCCACAAATAACCTGAGAATCCACTCCCAGCATGAAAATATTCAAAAGCATACTCTCAGGATTAGTATATTAGATAACCAGAATTGAAGGAGAAACTATTTTTATATAGTAAAGTGAAGGTAGGATTTGGGATCTGATGTCAGGGATTGTTAAACAAAATGCCAGTCAGATGCAGCCGCTTTGTCAGCAACATCTACACATCTATTTTTCTTTTGTGAGGTACTGCAGAGATGCTTATGATAAAATTTGATATTATGGTGCTATTGTTGCATACAGAATATGAGAGGGGAGAACATTTGGAAGGAGGAACTGAAATAATAAAAAAATAAATATTAAAACCATCAGGACAGCCAAGTTGAATAAAACCAGCTGAGAACCTGACTCATTTTGTGATGTCTGTGGCACACCAGATGCATGCACATGTATTGTGCTTACTGCCCTGTGGGAGTAGCTGAAAGAAAGAAAAAAGACATTTCCAGAACAATACTGGCATAAGACATGTATTGTTATACTAACCCCCTGATACATTCTGGTTTCAGGGTAATTGTGTGCGTGTTTGGTGTTTGAAGGAGAAAGGAGAGAGACTGCAATGAGTCACTTCTTCTGCCCCTCCCGGCTTTGCACCACGGGAAAGGCTGGTGCTACTCCAAAAGGTTTTTCTCACTGTTCCACAAAGATGTGCACTGACCTTTTAATACGTTTTAAGGTCATGTGGGACTATTTTGCTTCACTTGACATAATCCAGCCCAGCAAATGCTCCCTGAGAGAGGGATGTCCTGAGTGCCCAGGGTGGGCAGCCATCCCACAGATCCCCAGCTCTCCCTCCACCTACTTGCTCTGCCCTCCAGCACAAGCAGCTCATTGATTTTGATGTCCTTTTCCTTTGTTCTTATGGGATTTCTGTCCTCTGTAAAGGACAAAAGAGCAGCCCACTTTTGGGCTGAGGTGCAGGGGATAAGCCTGAACTGTTGGAATTTCTCTGTCAGGATGCAGGTGCCTGGGATTTTTCCTCACAGTGGTGCCTTCCTGGAGCTGTGCTCTGGACCTGAAATCTTGGCCACAAAGAAAGTGAAGGGAAGGTTTCCATTAAGTCTAATGGGGATAAAGCCTTAGCTGATGAGGCAAACACAAAAATGATGTATTCTTTTTCTACTCTACATGATTAATACGGGGAACCAAATGTCTGTATCAAATTCAGTGTCTGTTGTAGTTATGCCAAGTTTCAGGGCTCAGACAGCTGGCAACCAGTAAGGAATTTATTTGGAAATTCAAACCATTCACAAATGGCCTTAATTCTTTTACTGCTTTTCCCCTTTTCTTAGCCATTTTTACCTCTCCTTTTATTTATTCCTATTGTGTTTGCAAAGGATTTTTCGCAATTATTTTCAGACATTTTGTTTTGTACTGCAGAGGAGCTGAAGCCCTGCTTGGCTGAGGTGAGCAGCTGCTGGGGATCCCGCTACACCTCACTGCCTGGCTCTTCAAAGGGGAGCTCTGGCAAAATGTTTCTGTGGCCAGAGAGCAAAATGAGTTCCATGGGAACAGCTTCATTTCCTTTGATGTTTGGTGGACTTGGCAGTTCAGCATCCCCTGATTCACCAGCCTGGCAGAGAGCCGGGATGCCTCCAAAGCAGGTCAAGGCTGTCATAATTTGCCTGTGGAACAAACCCATTCTCTGATGTGTTTCATAACAGCAGCCAAGCGTTTCCCTGCCCCGTGGAGAGGCTGGGTCCCAGAGGCACATGACAGAGAGGTGGGGAAACCCTGGCTCAGCATTTTCTGCTCCCCAGCCCCATCTCAGCTCCCAGCTGTGCTCACGCAGGCACCGCAGCTCTGCAGCCCAGCCCAGCATCCTCACTGTGGCTGCACAAGTGGGAAAAAAAAGTCCACAGGAGAAATAAACCTCAATTCTTTGCTGCAGCAGGACAGCTGTGTGGCACAGGGAAATCTGCAGCTTGTCAGCTCCTGATACTGATTCTGGGTCAGCCTTGCCCAGGAGAACCAGCTTGGATGGCCAGGGAGTGGCTGTGCAGTAGTGTCTTTTTTGGAAGGAAAATATCTCCCAAATCTACACTGACTGCATGGCCCCACCTCTCTGAACAATAACAGTGATGAAGAGAGAAGTGAAAAGCACAGACAGGTTCTGCTGAGTTTAGGTGGGAACATGTTTGCCTCCTTTATTCCCCAGAACTGGTCATTGCCATAGGGCTTATTCTGGGCTAAAGAACCTAAATAGACAATGCTGTCAGGAGTGTGGATTTAGGGTTCGAAGGGGTTACTTCAGTTACATCAGCTGAAGTGTTCAGTGGTCTGTAGGGGTAACTATGATGGTGCCTGAGTCCATGGAGGTTGGTCAGCTCCTCACAAGTGCCTCTTGTCTGCAGGACAGCCTGTGCTGGTGCTGGCTCTGCATGCAGTGAAGGGACAGTGCTGCTCCCCCAGCTGAGCTCCTGTGTCCCCCTGTGATGGATGAGCTGCCCAAGCTCAATTCTGTGCTGAGAGATCTCCTTTCAAGCTTCCTTCCTCATCTTACAAAGTTAATTAGCCTGAGTTAGAAGCCTCAGGATATAAAAGCAAAGTTCCAGCATGCCATACTTTGGAACTACTAATAAAAAGGGTTAATTATCTTGAAACTGGGAGCTGTTGGAGTTGAATGAAGTGAGATAGCAGCTTAGAGTGTGTCTGCCTGCGTGTGTGGGAGGAAGGTGTGGAGGATGTTTATTTACAATTATCCCCTTTCTGGAAAGCTGGTGCAAACCAGTGCTCCCTCAGCCTGTTCAAAAGTCAATGAGAATCCTTCTTGGCTTTGGTTTTGTTGCTGTTTCACTTAACCTTTAAACTTTACCTTTTGGGTAAGCCAGGAATCAGCGGATCAAAACAGTTTGGATGTGTCTGAGTAAAAGTCAAAACCCCGAGCCTCAGCTGTGATATCTATTGCAATGGAGCACTGGCTGGGTTTGGTGCTCAGAGGTTTGCAGCACTCAGGTGCCTGCTGAGACCCTGGGATGCTGCAGCATCAGCCCCCACAGATGGTTTGCATGAGCAGTTTTTGTGAAGTCATCTCTGGCTTTCTCACGTTCTAGTGGGGATTTAGGCTGTGATATTGTACTTTTTTTTCCCTTTCATCTGAAATTGCTAAAGGTCCTGAACCAAAGGCATTTGTCCACTTTCCATGCACCCCAGAGGACCTCCACCAGCAGGACTGTCTCACCCTGGCAACCCTCCCCACTGTGTTCCAAGTACAATCCCCAAACCCCCAACTTTTCTGTTGCAGCCTCTTGTCCTGCCCTTCCTGAGCTGGTTTATCTGAGGATCCACCGTGGTCTCTCTGTGTTTTTGCCTTTCACAGGTTTCACTCTGATCAACAGGTTACAGAAATGTAAAGAAGTCCTACATATATCTATTTAAAATGAGGCACAGGGCCTGTGACTGCAGAGCAGCTCGAACTGCCTGGAGCTGCCTGTGAGCAGGATTTAAGCCCTGGGTGATGGGCTTGGCACAGTCATGCTGGATTTAAAGGTTTCCTGGGTGGAGAGAGTGAAGTAAGCTGTGAGGCTCTGACTTCAGCCTTATTTCTGAGCCAGGTAATTCCCTTTGAATGAAGTTTTAGTGCCAGATTCTATTTCTGAGGGCTGAGATTGCTGAAGATTTCTCCGAGCATCTGTGTTGCTGGGGTGTATGGTGGAATAAAACTAATTTCTCTCTGTTGAGGCACGTGTCAGAAGGGACACAGTGGTGGGGTAGGGTTGCTGAAGTACCTTGGAGCAAGCATCAGCCAGATTGTGAGTTTTTGCTAAGAGAAATATGGTAGAAATATTTGTAGATGTTTAACCATTATGCTGTGCCATGTTCCTGCTGTGCAGCACACTAAACACTTCATCTTTAGAATATGCTTAGGGTGAGGATGAGCAGAGAAGAGTGAGGCAGCTGTTGGAAGGAGATGGGAAGTGGAATTGAGCTTGGAGCTGCAGGAAGGAGCTATGGCCACGACAGTAAGGGAAACTGAGTTCCCTGGCTACATTTGGTGCCCACGGCTGCGAGTGGAAAGGTGTTCTGTTACATTCGTGCCATCTTTGCTAGTCATTTATCCAATTTTCACCTCTCCCTAAGCTGTCAGCTTCACAGTATACATTTTCAGGAGTAAGCACTGTGCTCACAGCTTCTGTGCTGTGAAAATCTGAAAACTCCATGTCAACTTAAAAAATGTTATTCTGCAAGAAAAGCGGGGGGATGGAAAAGGAGAAGAAAGAAAAAAGGAAGAGGTGTCCAAATCATCTCTATCTGTGGAAAAAGGAGTTTAAAACTATGACCAACCCATGTTAGCTCCCTCAGGACGAACTCAAATCTAGAGTGTGACTGGTTTTAATAACGTGTTGAGATTATGAAGCAGAGATGTGGGTGCCATCATTTCTTTGCAGAGAACACATTAAAATCGGGTATTTTGGCTTGCACCACAATGCTGCATAATGACAGTGTTATGTTCTGTGCCAGCAAATCAATGGGATGCTCCTTTCTTTGGATCACATATCTGTTATCGCTCCAGACAATGAGTATCTGATACAAAATAAAAGTGATGGATGCCAAGTGAACCAGAGAGTGGGGAGAAGATACTGTGGTTCATTGACTAACCAAATTACTTTGGGGGTATTTAAATGCATCTCTAGCTTTTTATTCTGCTTGGGCTATTATAGATGAATTCTGTGATGATTCAGCCTTGGAAAAATTAACCTGTTCTGTTCCATGTGAGATGCTGGTCACTGCATGAGTGTGGTGATGTGGTGACAGATTATAAAGCAGTTTCCAGGATAAAAAGGTTCTGATGAAATTTTTTTAACATTTATTGTTTCATTTTAGTAGAGCAGTGTGGCTGTTTATGCTTAAAAACTGAGTTAAGGCTGAGGAAACAGGAGCTGAGCTGCATAGCTCCAGGCAGCAAACAGTGTGCACTACATTATTGCATTCACTTGGCTTTATCCCCCATTTCACTCCTGGGTTTGCCATTCCACCACCACAGAAACTGAAGCTGATGATTTTGCTGCAAAAAAAGCAAAGCAGCTGCTAACTGAAGCAAGGAAAATCCCTCACCAAGTTATCTGTAAATAAGTAAATGAAACCCTGGATTGGCATTGCTGATGTTTGCACCCATCTTGTATTTTGCTCTGAGGAGATTGTAACAGATCAGTTTGTTTGCAAAGACTTTGGCATAAGCAGGGAAGTAGAGGTCAGTGGCAAAGAATGTGCATAAAAAGACATTTTGAACTTTCACATAGAAATACACTGCAAATTTTTCTCTGAGAGTGGCCAAAATAAGACACCGCCATCTGTGTGTATCTTGCCCAAATAATTGAACAAGAGGCTGTGTTTCCAGTATCAAATACCAAATTCCTTATGAACTCCTCCAACTGTCACGAAAAGTATTCAGGCTGATGGTCAATCTGTTTGGAAAATGGGATGCTGCTTTTAGACAGTTCATACCTACAAGAGATCTCATGCTGTCTGAGCAATCAGCTCAGCCTTTCATACAAACTTGCAGAAAGTAGAAGCCATCTGATTATCAGGAAAACTCTCTTGACCACTATTAGAAAAGGATTTCTAAGCAAAAAATTTATTTCAAAATAATCTTTTATTTTGGCATATAGGGTGCACAGGCCAAAGCAATGCAGGGGCACTTTTGGGGCACTCTGGGGTTTTTCTGAGAGGTGTTTGCAGCTGGATTTTGCTGCAGGCAGCTTGTTGTCATGCAGAGACTGTGACCTGGTGTGCTTGTTGCTGCCTCAAATGAGTTTATGGTCGACCATGAACGCTTTATGATGTTTGGCTAAAACCCATCAACCAGTTAACCTGGAAGTTGCTGTGTGCTCCTCTGCAGCTGTTGAATTAAGATGAAGGCAAAATAAAGTTGAACTTAAAGATACCTGGGAGGCTGAGGAGCTGAAAACCATAAACATGGGGAGTTATTTTAGCAGATATGCATGTATAAGCTGACAAGTAAAGCCTTTAAATTGAAATGTGCTGTCAGTGAGATGTAGTCAAACAATTATTGAAATCCAAGGAGTGGGAGAATATATAGGAAAACAGGAATATTGGTTGGCAGGAAGCCAAGAGGGGGCAATCAGGACCTTCCCTGCCCATAGCTGTAACCCACCTCCAGCCATTGCCATTAGCCCAAATTGCTGTCTGTTGGACTGTAAACTGTTACACGTTCCATTTAATTAACACCTTAAATTTGATCTTGATGGTGTGGGAGCTCCTGGAGAAAATGAAACAAATTTACAACTTGTATGAACAAAGGCAGCCTTTGCGAGGGGGCGGAAACCACCAGAATTGCCATGGAAATGTTAAAGTGCTTTGTTGGAGCAAGGGGGAGAGCCAGGTGAGCTCTGCCCAGGTTTTGGGTGGGTGATGCCTCACTGCAGACCTGCCCCTGCCCTGCTCTCCAGGTGCTGGGTGGATGTCCCACCACCCCAAGCTTTCTCCTGCCCAGGGGTTCAGCTCTCTCCAAACCTAAAAGCACCAGGAATGGCACTGTATCATTGAGCATTGATGATTAATCAACAAACTGATTATCATTCCCAGAGCAGGCTCTTAGGAGCATTCCTGCCAGCAGGATCAAAGGCTGAGAAAGGAGGTTTAGCATGCAGTGAGCACGAGCTGTTTCCCACGCTGTCTGCCACCAGATGACATTGGAGAAGGTTCTGATGTTCCAGGAGAACAACTTCTGTGTGTAATTGTGGTCTGGTGACCAACGACAAAAGTCTTTCGAAAGAGATGAACTTGAATTTAAAAATAGAATGGAGTCGATTTTCTGTGGACCAACATGTGTATCCACTACTGGAGGCCCTTAAACACATGTGGGGACATTTGACAAGAACTATGTACATAGGGTTAGGTCTGCTTTGGGAAGAATGATGTACTAATTCCTTCTTTCCAGCCCAGTATCTGATTATTACCATTATTCTCAGCAAAGATGCCCAGGAAAAGGAAATTCCAGATTATTTTTATATAAACATGTTATTCTTGCTTCTTTTATTGGAAAATAGTAATTTCTTAAGTGCAGAATATATTCCATGTGGACACATCGTGGCTTTAGGAGTCAGGAATTACAGGGGCTGCTTTGCTCTCTCACCGGGTGTTCCCTTGTGCTCTGTGCTCCCCACCAAACTGAGGAAACACCTTTTCCTTGGGTCTTGAAATTCCTGCCTCCTTCCAGCTGCTGTGAGCTGAACAACCTCTGTCCCCCTCAGGTCTCGCCCTGGATTCCTGCCTGTGCTCCACAGCAGACTGGCTCTCTGTGGCTCGGCAAAGTGCCTGCCCTGCTTGTGTTCCCCACAAAATCAAGTTTTCCATCCCCAGTATGTGCCATAGCCATAGCACCAGCGCTGGCTGCCTTTTAGGGGGCAGTTTAGGTGTTTCTTTTAGGGAAATGTTTTTTCCATTCCCTGCCTGCACGTCAAGTTTAAAATCGGGGCAGCAGCTGAAGGAGCGAGCCGAGCGTGGTTGGTGCCACAGCAAAGAGCATCCCGCGGGTGAAGCCCGCGGTGGTGTGGGGCACAAATCCCTTCATCCACACACACAGATGGGATCCGTGGCTCTGGAAGGGGACTTGGCTCCGCGTTTGTGGCATCAGCCGAGTCACCCCCGCCGCTCTGCCCTCGGCACAGAATCCTCGGCGTATCCATGGGAACGCGGCTCTGCGGGAGCGCCTGCGAGATGCGGCTGAGAACGAGCGGGGTGATGGGGGTGAGCGTGTGGGGGAGAGCAGGAGGGCTCCTCCCAGCCCTCCTCTACCCCCACGCTGATCAAATGGAGAAAAGTTGCCTAAATGAAGAACGAAAGTTTCCCTTTACCTCCACGGTTTTCCCAAGGTGGTCTACCACTCGACATCACTCCTGCATTAAATACACCACCACAGGGCTCATTTTCAAAATCTGATGAGGTGGTGATGAGGTGGTTGTAGTCTTGTTTGTTTGTTTTTGGTTTTTGGGGGGGTTTTGTTTGTTTGTTTGTTTGTTTTTGATGGGTAAATCAGTGAGATGCTCTGTGCCCTGGGAGCCTGTGGCAGGTTCAGCAACCCCTGTGGGATCCAAGGTCAGAGGGGCTTCAGCTTCCCTGGAGTTCAGGAGTAGAGCACCACGACCAAGGTGTTCAGTGAAGTCATCAGGCAGCATCTAATGGCCACATTTGTGACTTTTAAAGGTAATCTTTTAGAGGGTTTGCTGCTGGTAGAGTGAGATCCATGATGACCTCATAATGGTGCCTTCCTTTTTGTATCCTGTATTTTAGCAATGTCAGCCACAGAGTTGGTGTTGTCAGTAGAAGGCAGACAGGGGCAATAAATTTGTTACTACAAATTGGTAAATCTCTCTGCAGGTTTCCAGAAGTGACACAGGTGATACCAGCTTTTTCTGCTTCAACAGATGTGTAACAGAGCTGGCTGCAGTGAGTATGTTCCACAGCTCCCAAAGCACCAAAGGCAAGTTGTCTCAGTTCCTGTAGAGCTTTTCTCCCAGGTTTTTCCATGATAAGAAGTCAGTGTAAGATGGAGCTCAGCTGCACATGGACTTCACTGAAGTTTTCACTCCCCCTTGACACAACACCCCAGGCAACTGTAGGATCCAAACCACTGTAAGCATTTTCTCCCTAATTAATGGCCATGTTTAAGGACACGTTCAATCACAAATGAACAAACATGCTCCAGTGCTACCCCAAGGAGGGGCTTCCCTAAACCAGCTCTTGCTGCCCTGGTTTTAGTGGGAGCTGCAGGAGAAATGCTTTTTCAGAAATGTTGATGCTAGGAACATTCCCCCCCTCTCACACCTTGCACAACCTTTCTTTCGTGCGAACATTTTTTTTTTCAGATTTTGTCCTCTGCATGGATAAGGGATGAACCAAAGTCAGTTGGGTTGGCAGATTCCTGCCCTCAGACTTAAATGGGCTTTGGGTAATCACCCGGCGCACTGGGGTGTCAGAGCTGTGCTGGGAGGTCTCAGAGCACTCAGAAGTGAGCTATTTGGCTATCAAATAGCAGAGAATTTTGGATCAATTACTTTCTTTCATTCCCTTCATCTGCTCTGTTCCCTTCAGAACAATTGTTATTTCTCACTGCTTTCTCTCTTTTGTTTTTTTAAATTTTATTTTGTCTGTTTCTTATTATTGTTTTCTGCAAATAGTGGGGAAAAAATCCATATAAAGCAAAGAGTATGCACCAACTATTGCCTTCTTGCCTTCCACTCAGCAGAAATCATTTGGGAGCACTGTTTTTATGTGTGTGTGTATATATATATAGTTATAGCTATCAAGCAGTGAACTGAGACAAAACTGAACTTTCATCTGTGTTTGCTGCTCAACATGTGTGATAATTGCAAAAATATACTTCTTGGAGCGAGAAAATGGCAGAGATTTAGGCAGCTGGATCAATTATTTTTCACAAATTGGATTGGTCTGCTCTGATATCCTGCCAGGCTGCCGTAGGCGGGGGGAGCTCACTTTCACATGGGGGTGTGCAAGTCAGACACGAATCTGTGGAAAATCTCTGTGGGACATGCACATCCTCCCTCAAACTTCACATCTTCACCATCACATCGTGAAATTGAGTGAAAAGATTGATCCATTAAACCAGTTTGCTAATTCCTTCCCCTGAAGCTGAATCTGGGCAGAATTCCCAGTCACTAAACTTTGTCACCTAATCTTTGTGAGTCCTTCAGGCAGAATGAAAATCCTCCCCAGCTTTTCACCCACAGGGCCCAGCCCTCTATAAATAATGTTTATGGAGAAGGCCTGATCATGCAGAGTTTAGGAAACATTGCTTTGCTTTCACAGTTATACCCAGTATGGGACTGGGACCAAAACCTCAGAGCTGCAAACTTTCCATCCTTTGGGATGGTGGAATGTGCATTTGTCTGTTGATGCTCAGGCTTCCCACCTGTTCTCCAACCTTGTTTCCACATGGTCTGAAGCTGGGCAGCCCAGGGAAGGGAGGGTTTGATCACACAAGCTCTTTGCCTGTCCATGGACACACGCTGTGAGACACAGAGTGGTACTTCAGCCCCATAAGGAAAACATGGAAAAGCAATAATGATGTGGATAAGAATACTTTGTCCATCCAAGGATCTCAGTGGCAGTACATTGAGGCCTGTCTGTTCCTTGTAGTCAGCTTTTGGTTTTAGACTCTTTGACAGCAGCAGAAGGTGCTGTTTAGCTCAGTTTTCTTCCTCTTCCATCAGCATGACCCTCTGTTCACACAAGCCGTTTGGTAGGAATGAAAATATTACCAAAATGAGTGTAAAAGGAGGTATCCAAGAGGTGGTTTTGTTGTTTAACCACCTCTTTGCTAACAATAATTTCCTTGCAGGATATTGGGCTGGATACCATCAGTGTATATTTTGCACCTCTGGGGACAAAACACACTTGAAGCCCCTTCTGAGAAGGGGGAGAGGAGAAGGAAAGAGGAGCATCCAATTTCACATGCCCTGGAGAGCTGCAACTCCCTTCTTTCCTTCTTTCCTTCTTTCCTTCTTTCCTTCCTTCCTTCCTGACAGGGGATGATTTGGGGTGCTTTCAAAGCATCTGTCACTCTCTGGGATTGTATTTTCCCCCATTTGGGACAGAGCCTGAGACTGAACATCTCAGCTGCTCATATCATTGTGGCACATGCTGGACTTTGCAAATAAAAGGATCATGGCTTATATCCTCTCATGATTGCCCTGAAGGCAGTGGGAGGAGCTGCAGCGCTGGCCCTGTGCCTGCTGCTGGAGAGCACGTGTGAGTGAATTACATGATCTGAATCTTAATCAAAGATTATTTGCCTGACTCAGTGATGCCGACTCAGCCCCTGCACTGGGTTTTCCTCTCATTTCCAGGCCTGTAATTGGGAGGTGTCCTGTTTTTGTGTGGGCTGGGACAACAGGCAGGTTCTTGCTGTCAGACTTAACAGAGAAAGCAGAGTTTGGAATGAGAGGGCACCTGGGACAGGGCTCATGCCAGCTCTTTTCTAAGCACATTTCTATTTTGCCACACTGAGTAGTGGGACAAAAACAACATTTGTCAAGATAATGATGCATCTCCTGTCTAATATCATAAAGACACCATCTGATTTTCTCTCTTTCTGGTTTTATTTTAGGAGAGGAGTTTACCTTATTAAAACAAAACCAGCCTGTTAGTGAGCTGATGACAGTGTTGTTTGAAGGTGGAGGCAGGAGATTCAGAGAGTTGGAGTGCATCCTTTTTTTCTGACAAGCTGAATGATTTTGGCCGAGACTCTTGCCCTTATACGTCGTCATATCTTTGCTTCTAAAACAAAGACAAAAGTTCTGTGTTCAGCTGAAAGAAGCTTTTTTATTCAAAGGGTTTTGCAATACAAAGAGTAAAGGGCTGTGGAAGGACAGATAAATGACAAGTGGTAAAGCAAAGTAAAAGACACAAGCCTTTGTAACCATATGCAAAAAAATATTTGGAGTCACCAGATGGCAGGATTCTAGACCAAATTTGTTTTTGTTCTGCAAATCAAAACATAGCATCTTTTACAAATGTCTGTCAAGTGAGGCGTGGATCTTATTAAATGTCAGGAGTGTTGGAGAGTCACCACAGGTGCAGATAGTCTGGGAGATATGATGAATAACCAGTGACTTGCTGCTAGGCGTGCTGGTTGTGGGGGTGCAGATGGCTTCAGGAACAAGCAGCACTGGGCTGTGTGTTCCCAGGATTGCCACCAAGGTGGGGTGTTTTTCAGGAGGAGGTGCTGCAGCCCAAGCAGGACCCAGTGCTTGGAAGGGCTCCAGCTGGAGATGAGGCCATCAGAGCAGCTAATTGCCATGTTCTTTGCACCCCTTCCTATGTGCAAACCTGGGATGTGTCAGCTGTAGCCCTGAACAGTCATTTTTCTAGGTGGCAATAAAACAAAATGTGTTTTCCAATTAATGGTGCAGGCAGCATTATTTCATTTTTCATTGCCTGCATGAGTTAGCAGTGCTCAGGTCACTGTGGCCCTTCTAAAGAGGCAGGAAGAAATGGATGGTCCTTCTGTGGCATGTCTTTGCTAGCAGCTTTCCTTCCTTTTAATAGAAGAGATCAAAAGAGATCACAGAGAGCTTACAGCAGAGAATAAATGTGCAGCACCAGGATAAATAAGGCATACAATCTTTTGGATTTAGAGGACATCCCTTCATTTTCTCTCAGGGTAGTCCAGTCTCTCCTTTTCCAGTTTTCATGACAGATCTGACAAAGACAATCTTCTCTTTCAGAGCTGAGCTGTGAGTGCTGCCAGACGCTCTGTTCTGTGAGAGCACGCAGTTCTGATCAAACCAAACCAATTATCCCACCAGAGTGAGAGTTCACCATGCGGAGAGTGTCCATCTTACAAGACCCTGCTGGACTCTTGTTTTGTGTGGGTTTTTTTTTTTTTATGTACATATGTATTTTTAGCCCAACACCACTATTACTCAGCTAGGGAGCAAATGACATGCTGCAGTGCAGGTAAGCTGCCTTCAGCCAAATAAAGACTTAATTGTGGCACAAGCAATTCAACACGTATCATAGAAGACAAGTGCATTCAGTCTGGAAGATCGATGATGTTGACAGCTTTTGAAAATTGTAAAATGTAACTGTTATTAGAGCAAGGTGGTGGGTGAGAAACAACATGGCCCAAAGTAGATCTTGTCAGCAAGGCAAAATATATATATATATCTTGAATGACTTGAGAGTTCTTGAGGAGGAAATATATCTGGTTTGGGTCTCCTGATCAGGTGTGAGGTGCCTGGGAGCTGGTCACAGAATACCTTTTGGAAATGTAAACCTGCTGGGCTGTAAAAATGAGAGTGAAATCAGGACAGAGCTTGGCAATATTACAGTGTTAATCCTGTGGGGTTCTGAGCAGCACATCTGAGGATTATTTATTTTCTCTTTAATTGCTGAAGAAGTGAGGTTTATTCCCAGGTACCAGAGAGTCTGTGCAGGGGGGGCTTTCAGAAGCATTGGTCTCAGCAGACCCTGTGAGCAGGCTCCTGTAATTCCATGCAGCAGGCCTGGGAAGGAGGACTTTCAGCCCATCAGCCCAAGAAAGGAAGGAGAAGAACATTGCAGTAAAAATAATCTAGGCTGCTTTGCAAGTAATTTAAAAGCTTGAAAAGAGTTGCTTTTTTTTTTTTTTTTTTTATAGA
>VZUA01005023.1:30814-59805 GCA_013401035.1 Horornis vulcanius
TTAGAGCCTGTTGGAAAGTGTTCATCAATGGAATTTTTTTTAAAAGTCACATATTTCCTGAAAGGAAATTACTCCTCATTCTGAGACTCTCAAATCCACTGTCACTCCATCACTCTCCTAATGTGTGGCACTCTTAAAGGCACTTGGCTTTAACTTTTCAGCTCTTCTGAGCAGCATTGCCCTCCTTCTTCGCAGTGCTTCTGTGGTTTTCTCCAGCCCTCTCCAACTCTTACCCAGTTGTCAGCCTCCTTCACAACGAGCTGCCTCTGACTCTTCTCTCAGGGCTCCTGTGTGAGCTCTCTTACACTTTTATACCTCATGTCTGCTGATGAGTCCTTCAAGACATTTTTTTAAATGCCTTTTGTGCTCCTAGCAAGCTCTTTGCTCTGAGCTCCTCTCCACTGTGACCCTCTGCCTTCCCTGCTGGAACCCAAGCACTCTCCCTCTCGAATCTTTCCTATTAAAGCTGCAAAAGCTGATGTGTTAGAGTGTTATGCCAAATTTGAACACACAAAGACTTGCACTGGGCTGACATTTTTTTAAAAGCCCATCTCACATTATTGTTTTTCTTTGTTATATCATCTTTATCTTTGTTGTGGCTTTTCTTAATTTGTTTACTTGCTGCTGTAAACACACAGGAGAAATGATTCACTCATCTCTGAATTGATTTCCACACACTCAATAGAAAGATGGTGAAAATTACTCTGGAAATTGAACATTATATAGTATGATAAATAGTAATTTGGAGGTATATCAACCTGCTTCCTTTAGGTAAAGATATATATAATAACTGTCCTCGTTCAGGAGCTGGCATTTCCTCCTGATGAGGCATTTATCTTATGGCTTGATTATCTTTCAGTGAAAACATTTCAACTCTGACCTTTCCAGATGCTATAGTGGGCTGTGTTTTCACACTGACTGGCAGCTTGCGGTGGCACGAGGGCAACTGGGAATATGAGGTGTTCTGCCTACCCTAAATCACTGAGGTGCTGACAACTTGTTGAAAAGCTCGTTGATGAAACCTAATTCCCTTCCTTTCACTGAATGATAGCTTATCTAACAAAGTAAAATGGGTTGATGTGAAAGAAAATGGGGTGGAAGTGTGGAGCAGGACGTGTGCTGGAGAGAGGGATGCAGTGCTCCCCAGTACTGCTGAAGGTAACCCCTCCTGGGGGGGTGACAGCTCAGGGGGTGACAACCTGCTTTGTGCCCAAGCTTCAGTGTTACCAGAGAGACCCAGGCACATAACAAAAAGGTGCTGAAACCAAGCCAGGTGTACTATTGGTGTCTGCTACTTTGGGAAGTCAGACCTCCTCTGGGCTTCCCCTGGCTTCCCCCGACCCCTGATGTGCACAGAAACTGGCTTATTTCTCTAGGAAATGTAGAAGGCCATGGGAGTAAGCTGCAACAATTTTATATTGTCACTATTTACTGCTGTATGCTGCCAGAAAAGGGGTGAAGCAGGACTAGGGATGACTCACGGTGCCCCAGCCTCTCCCAAGGGCAGGCTGTGAACACAGAGCCCTTTCTCTCACCCTGCTCACTCGAGGGTGAGCTCTGTCCAGAGCACAGCTCCTGCTGAATTCACTTTGGGATCTGATAAAGTCAGTATACAGCACCCTGCCCTAATTTCTTTTGTAGTTCCTGCCTGACTGGGCATAACATAAAGGCTGTCTTTAAAGTCTCTACTTACAGGGAAACATGAAACTGTGCTCTTGGGAGTGCTTTAGATCCAACCAGTGAACCCTTCTATGAAAACTGCAAAAAATGCAAACATCCACAGAAGATGCATCTCTGGATTGGTGCCATCTGACAGCCAAAAGCCACTGGGTGTGGGCCTAGGGGCAAAAGCTGTCTGTGCAGATGGACCCTGAGTGACCCCTTGTGCACCCTGCTAACGGCACCATGGAGTCACTCTGCCCCATATTTGCATCTGACCCTCCCAGAGAGATAGCTTTGACTTTGTTAGGCTTTGTAACCTGCTTGTATTTCCTTTCTTTGTACATTACAGCCTGGTTTATCATCCTGTCATGCCCCTGAAGAGACCAGGACTTGGTGCACTGTTCTCTTCCCACGTCTGCTGGACAGAGAGCCTGGATTCTGCAAGAGGGAAATCAGGATCAGAAGATACATGTGCCTTGCAAAGTTTTCTCTGTAAGAAGAGAGGTAGGCTGATGGTGAACTGTTGAGTCTCATTAGAAAGAGCCCAGACAAAGCCACAGGAATGACTGAGACAACTGGATTCCCTTGGATTATTGTGCCCTTGAGCTTTTGCTGTGAGATGATTTTCCTGGCATGCTCCTGCAGCAGTGAGGGCACAGCTCCTGCACTGTGCCTGCCTGCAACTCCATCCCTCTGGAACAGAATTCAGAGAGACAGTGCTCAGTGAAGCTTGGGTTTGGAGGAGTTTTAGGGATATATGTGTACACTTTTTTACATTAACAAGAGCTAATTCTGGAAGATGAGCCTTGAGCCAGAAGGGTTGCATTGCTTGTTCCTTCTAGTTGTCAGTTCCACTGCCCTCAGCTGCCACAAGCAGAGAATTTGGTGTTGCAAAGCCAATCTACCACTCAGATAACATTTTGCTGTGCCAAAGCACAGTCATGCGGGAAAAACCTGGAAACTAAAAATATCCCTATGGGTGTCCCAGGGTCGGGCTACTGAACACTTCAGAGATGAAAGCTGGATGTTGAATATGACTCCAGATTTTGTGAAAGGCTGGTGCAGTGGCAGAAGTTCAGATGGGATGTGCCTGCAGGAGCCTGTGCTGTTGAAGACACCCAGAGAAGTGTTTTGTGCCTGTTTCTGTGTGCACAAGGCAGCTCATTGCCCAAACCAGAGCACTGGCTCCCTCTCAGTGGAAGCAAACCAGCAGCACTGCTGGTGCCCTGCTGCCCTGGCAGCTCATTACAGCACACCTATGGCACAGCTGAACACATCCATCGTGCTGAGATTGGATCCCACATCCCTGCAGGGTCCTGTTGAGTCACCCAGAGTTGTTTAGGTTTAGAACTGTTATTTTCACCCAACAAACAGCAGCCTCTAAGGAGAGAAGGTCTCTTTCCTCCTCCTGCCTGCTGCTTGGTCACTTCCAAGTTATAGTATGAGAACAAGTGAGTTTTAATCCTAAAAAAGAGTTCTCTAAACCACACAAATCCAAATCTAATTTCACAGAAGATTCCCTGTAGGACTCACAGTGGTTACTGTGGTGTGGTCATTTTGGGTGGAGGACACTACCCTTGGTCCACCAGTGCTGGGGTAGCTCCGTCCCCTGTTGCTCAATCCAGGCACAGAAAACCACAGCAGGGAAATGCCAATGTGGTGATGGCCAAAGGCACATCAAAGCTGAATATTGAGGGAATAACCTAATTATAGCTGTCAGGACAGACCTACAAGCAGAGGATTGTTGTTTTAAAAGGGGCTGTGTTGGTGGTGCTGAGGGTAAGGGTGTGTGCAGGGCAATCTGAGCTTGGGGCTCGTTTGCATGGCAAGTGCAGTGGTTCCAGTGTGGAGAGGATTCCCCACAAGGGACAGTGTTTGCAAACACAACCAGAATTAATATATTGGGTAAATAAACTCCAGACATGCTCTGCTCTGGATTAAATGATCTGCAAGAGCTGAGAATGCTAAAGAGTTGAAAATGGAAGCAAAGTTCTGGGCTTGGTTTTACTTATGCTAGTAAGGATCAGGAATGTATCTGTGGAAGTTGATGGAGTGATGCTTATGTGACAGTTGTGTAAATGAGAGGATTTGGTCCCTGCAGTCTGTCAGAGGAGAGTGTGATATTATCAAGAGTGTCTTTTATGAGCTTTTTCCACATGCTGGAAAACTCTGTTAACAAAATGTAACATTTTTTGAAGAAAAATAAATTAATTGGGTCAATTTTCTTTCTCTTATTTTTTAAAAATGTTTATAGCGGTGTCTCCTTACTCCCTACACTCGCAGCACTCAGTAGTAAGTGTGATGATGACTGATGATGAGACCTGAGAATCCAAATTCCTTGACAGGCACAGGGGGCCCCTTGGTGCTTGGTCTGCCAGACAGGTTCCCACCTGCCCTTTCTCCCCCAGACCATCCCAGAGCTGCTCCAGGACTCTCTGAGCTAAGCTGAGCCCCCAGGCTGCTTGGAAAGACAGGTGCCAGCAGCTCCTTCTTGAGTCCTTTGTTTCAAATTCAGCCAAAGATCCCTCAGCACCCACCTCCAGGTATTGCTGGGGACCTGAACCGTGCAGGATCCAGCTGTGTGAAGAAGCATCAGGCTGTGAGTGTTCTGCCCCAAATCAGCACCTGGGGGTTTGCCACCCTCTGTTTTGTGAAGCTGCAGGGCCCTGTCCCCACCACTCTGACACGTGGCACACAGCCAGCACTGCCAGCAGGGCTGACTGGGTTTTCTCAGGGCTTTGCCTTCTCTCCTGAGGCACCACTGATGGGAGCAGGAATTGTAATTGCTTTCTGCCCCTTCCTCCCAATTAGTGGTCTCTCTTTTGTGCATCCTAAAATCGCTCCCCTGTGACATTTGCATGTCTAGATGGCATTAACATTTCCAAACTGGCATGCAGCAGTGCTGCAGCAACAAAACCACCTGATGTGCTTCTTTTAGCCAAAATGAGGGTACACATGTGTGCTGGAGGGGTTGCAGAGGGGAATGCCTGAGATGAGTAATTGCTTGGGGATTTTAACCCAATTAAGACCAGTTAATGGACCTATGAGGTGGATCATTTGTAAATATTACCAAAAGTTGGAACAGTTTAATTGAAAAATCTGGAAGATCCTGAGGTCTGAGTCAATACGGGCTCCTGTAGCTGTGAGGAGTCTGGGGAGCAACAGGATTTTGTATAATCATCCCTTTCCTGTACCTGATGACTGAGCACATTTTGTTAGGGCTGTTCTCATCCTTTGGAGCAGTCATGAAGCTGAAGTCCTGACTATGTGTGGTCAGAGAGGTCCCATGGCATTTGGAGCAGCGTTGCTCTGGCCAGGTTCCAAATTGGGTAATCACATTTCCCTAAATTCCCCTTGTAGTTTCCACTGGATATACTCCTCTTTTTCACATCCTGCCTGAACCCATACTTTAGCTCTGTAACTAATTAATTTAAGTGCTTTGAAAGTATAAAATGCTATGTCAGGGCTGTGAGTACTATTATTACTCGTGCCCCAGTGTGATGTTGAACAGCTGTCATGGGCCAGCCCCAGAGGTGGGAGATCCTTTGGAAGAGCTTTGGGGCTCCTTGCAAGGACACTGTATAAACCTGCAACAAAATAATATCCCTGGAAAAAGGAACAGGCACATAGACAGCATTTATTGAACCTTAAGAAGTTTAATAATAGTACAATTGTCTTCTCTTAATCTCCCTGAATGAAACAGTTTAACTAATATATTCTTGTGATGTTGATTTACTCTCAGTTAACCCACACAGAGATTAGCATCTCCTTACACTAAGAACTGCATAAAGTGTAGTGAGGGGTAGAATTTATAATCAAAATAAATCAGATGGGCAAGGAGATGAAAACAGAACTAGGAGCTATGGCTGCACAGACCAACACTTTTTACTCCCCTTTATAATCCAGGCTTCAGGCCAGCTGGTTTGCAGAATGCTCACAGCCAGCATTTCAAGGTTGGGGCTTCTCAAAGAACAGGAGCAGGTTAGTTAGGTTAAAGCTGAGTAGAAAGCTGCTCCTGGAGAGGCAGTGGGCAGGGGCTGATGCACAGAATACTTTTAGTCCTTTGGCTGCACCTTTGGGAAGCCCAAAGGTTCTCCTTTGAGGTCCTGGCGAAGCAGCCTCAGCCAGGGCAGCAGTGGCTGTCCCAAAGCCACAACTCCCTTCCTTGGCACTATCTGGGGAGCTTGGCCTGAGTTTTCAGAGGTGCTGAACTCTTAGAGGTCAGATTTTAAGCTGCAGGATCTGTTGAGATGACCAAATACAGCTTTGTTGGTCTCTCTTCAGGAAGCCCTGCTTGGAGCTGTTTTTTCCAGTGGGAACAAATGTCTTTGCTCTCTAAGGGGTGTACAGCCTTTACACTGCTGAGGTGAGAAGATCACAGCTGAGGGACATTTGGTTTTCTCAGTTATTTTTCTGAACAAATGTGGAAAGAAGGACAGCAGAGGGGTTGGCAGGGGAGCAGAGCAGGGCTGGTCCTGCCCAGGATGAAGCTGCCGTGGTTTTATTGGCACAAGGCTGCCCACACCCCAACTGCAGGACCCTGATTATTTACATTTTTTAGACTCTGGCCAGAGGAGGTGGGCTGCAGTTTAGTTTGCCCTCAGAGCAAAAGCCCAGATCCAAAGGCACTTATGTTTCTTCACCTGTTTTCCTCCTTTCCTTGTTCTGTTTCGTGTGTGCCTCTCTGTTGTGAGGCTCAGGTTGAGGTTTTTAGGCCTAGGGGGAGTGAAGTTCAAGGGCCGCACTAGCAGATAACAGAACCCATATTCTAAAAGCCTCTACATCACCCTGGAGCACTTGTGACCATTGTCCTCAGGCAAGAGGGTGAGAAGGCACGTGTGCCAGCAATGGCAGTGCTGCTTTCCATTTCTCATGCTGAAATATTCACTCTTTTCACCTCTGTGTCATAAGGAATTGACATGGGGAGTTGATCAGCCCCAGAGATGCATTGCTCCAGTGAGTCTAAACACAGGAACTTAAATTTGAGTTTAGTTCTCAGCATACTGCCCAGACCACCTCAAGCCAGTGTGTGCAGGATTCTCTGCAGTCTCCTTACCTGCTCCTGCATTTATTTATCTTGCTCATTCAGTGACTGAGTGAATTGCTCCATAGCCTCTGTAATTATTATATTTCATGTTTTAATACAAAGGAACATACTTACTTCAAGGGGAGCTATATTTTTAAAGGGATGAAAACTCCAGCCTGAGGAAATTGCAGGGATGCAGTCTGCCATCTGTTTAGCTGCTTTGGTTATGGTAGGCTTTATGAAAGCCATTTTGCTCAGGAGGATGAACTGGATGTGAGTGGCTGACAATGACATTTAGAAGAGACAATCTGGCAAATGAGAAAGCATGAGAGTCTCCTGTGGACTGTTAAATACCAAATAAAATATGAATAGTGCTGTGTTATTACTAAAATGAGCTATTTTTAATGATCCCACTTATAACCCACCAGACCTCTGATGTGACAGTTAGCAACAGCACTCAAAAAAACATGAATAATAAAGAAAGCGGTTTTAAAGTTGGACTATATATTAATATATATTCTGGCATGGGTCTCAGGTGTCTCTAATGAAGAAAAATAATTGCACAAAGAGCTAACAAGAAAATCATGGATTTCTCTCTCCCACCTGAAAGTTATTTATTTAATTTAGTGTAATGATGCAGAGAAAAACCAAACAAGTTTGATTAAATTTTTCTGTGCTCTTTCTAAACAGCAGCAGAGAGCTGTGCTCACAGTAGATGAGGGAAAGGAAATAATTTTCAGATTAATAGCCACTAAAGAAAATGCTCAACAAGATTTAGTAGAGTTACACTTATTTGGTTTAGCAGTCCAGGGTAATTGACAGTCAAGAATTTTAAAAGTCTGGATGAGATTAGTGTCTCTGGTTAACAGATGTTAATTTTTAATAAGCCTTGAATTAACAATAAGGACTAATAGACCACAACAAATATGGGAATACAATGTTCTAGTTGAGAGAGAGAGCTGAAAGTTGAGGAGTTCTTTTTGGCCCCAGTCCAGATTCTAGCTGAGTAGGTTTGTCTCTGAACAGGTTGCTCCAACAATTTTCAGCCTGGGAAATCTCTTATCTCCTTGCCAGGCTCAGCCCAAGGGAGAAGGTTTGATATGCTCAGTGATTTGGGCATTTTCTGGGTAGCTGCCACCCTTTCCACCATTTGGTAAGACCCAGGGTGACATCAACATCCCAGGGCTGGCTGGCTTCTCTCCTGCACAGTGTGGAGTGGAAACCTAGGCAACATCTCCAGCCTGGAGTGAGTGAGCCACAGGATATACCCAGTGTGGGACTGTGCTTTAAATATTGTCTGTGCAGGCATCTGCAGCAGGGCTGCAAGCAGACACCTCTCTCCAGCTGCATCAGCATCCTGGTTTGCTCACCTAGATTGTGAGCAAGTGACATAAAAAAATAAAAAAAAAATTAAAAAAACCCACAACAAACAAACAAAAAAGAAAATTAGACCAAATTTTGTCTTTAATGTTTGAGTCTCGGTGGAGAAAATACAGAAATTGTGCTGGAAGCAAGGATCAGGACCCAGGAGTGGGATTCAGTGCATTGCAGGGATTGTAAAATGTGTTGTTCGAGGCCCAGAGCAGATGTCAGTGCCTTTACTGACACGGCTGCTCCTTTCCCTGTGGTGATGTGGCTCCTCCTCCACTGTGGCATCAGCAGAGTGCTGTGTTCTGTGCTGTGCTGTNCTGTGTTGTTCTGTTCTGTGTTGTTCTGTGCTGTGCTGTTCTGTGCTGTGCTGTTCTGTGCTGTGCTGTTCTGTGCTGTGCTGTGCTGTGTTGTTCTGTGCTGTGCTGTGCTGTGCTGTTCTGTGCTGCCAAAGCTGCTGTCCCCCAGGGCAGGGAGCGCTGGGTTAGCAGATGCCAACACCCTGAATCAGGAAAGCAACTGGGCCAGGAAGCAGTTTGGGGATGTGTTAGTGTTTGGGAGCATCCTTAGGGAAGAGGAAATCACCATCAAGGGTAGATAAAGAGCCCTGGATAGATAAAGAGCCCTGGTGACGGGCAGCAGGAGGACCAGCACTCTCCAGGAGATGCTCTTGGTACCTTTGAAAAAATTATTCCTTGACACTGGGAAAAAAAAATACCCTTTTAGTCTCTTTCCTGTTCTCAGTCCCTCTGTGTTGAGAGGGAAGGAGCCTCCCTACGGTCCTGGCAGGGAGCACTGTGGGAAGGGAGTGACTCAGGAGAGGAGAGGAGCTGATGCTGAGTGCTGGGCTGCCCCCAGCCCCTGTCTGTGTGGGACAGAGTGTGCAGGGGGACAGAGCTCCACGGGTGTGTCCTGCACCTCCCTGTGTCCCTCTCTTGGTGCACTCTTTCAGTCCCCACTGCTCAGGTGAGAGATCCTGGAATGTGGAGTTGAAATGCCAGAAATGGGCCACATCTCAGCCCAGGGTAGCTCAGAGAGGAGCTGTGGTGGTTACAGCTCCTTATGGAAGTGCAGCTTCTTCCACCAGTTGTAGCTGGTAAAACTGGTGATTTAGGCACTAACTTGTGTTTTTGCAGAGCTTTCACCAAGACCTTGTCTCCATCCAGAAAAATTAAGAGGGATGATTTCCAAACCAGGCATTCATGAGTATAGCCCTTATTTCTGTGAGAACTTCCACAAGCCTAAGCTTTTTACTGCCATTGCACTTGTAGTGCCTTTAATGGCTGTAGATACATAACAGGCAGACCTTCAGAAGAACAGCATCATCACTCAAGCTCAGTAATCCTTTCCCAAGCAGATATTGAAGGATTTATCAGGACCTCATGATATGCACACCTGGAAACCTCTGAATTTGATTTAAAGGGGTTCACAGTGTAGTAATTAACTCAGAACTGCCAAGCACAAACACAGCTCAAGGAAATAATATTCCAGCTTTCCAGCACTTAAATGGAAAAATGAATTAATCCTTGGCAATTACTGAGTTAAAAGATTTAACTCATGACTTGAAATACTCCCACACAATCTTGTTTCCAAAGCTTTCATTAACTGAGCTAATAATTACTNTCTCATTTGCTGTCACAAACCATCCCAGGAGAGCCCCAAACCAGTTCTTTGCTCTGTCTCCTTTGTGTTCACCTGTGTTAGCCTGTGGTTGACATCAAAGGCCTAAATTTGTGGAAAGGTTATTTTTTCTGGAGGATATGAGTGAAGATGGAATATCTCATGGTTTCTGATGGGGTCTTGTATCATCATAGATGTGAATTTTTCATTCATTTCCTTGTTTTTGTCCTATTTAACACAAAGGCAATTCAGTGTTGGTAATTGAAGGAATGACATCAAATGCTGAACTAGGCCAACACTGGGATCCCAAACAATCGTGTCTTTATGGCAAAGGTTCTCCCCCCAGAGGGGCAGGCTCTCAGCAGAAAGGAAAGCCTGGAAAAAGGAAGATGTGGGTGGGAAGGGAGTCACGAAGATGCCAAGGGTGCTTGTCAGTGAACTGTTAGGGAGTTTGGTGGAGAGCAAGGCAAAGGGGGAAGAAATTGACTCCTGTTTAAAATAATCTATATGGTATTCTCATGTACAGAACAGCCCAGCTTCAATCAGGCCAAGGGTTAACAAATGCTAATGGACTGTTTAGTCAGATCTTAAACAGATACCTTTTTTTTTTTGGCTTGTTACCATAATTAACTCTTGCCAAGAAAACATGGAAAAATGCTGCTCTGTATCAATGCAAAGAGATTTATTTTTTTTTTCCTTCCCTAACTTTTGGGTTAGACACTCAACAGGAGAAACAGCTATTTGCAGGCCTGTGGTGAGTCTTGGATATCCTCTGGCTGCCCAAGGACAGGCACACTCACCCTGCAGGGTTTGCACAGCCACTCCCAGGGAGCCTGGTGCAAGGCCAGTAGGAACTGGGGTGCAGCCTTTGGGGGCACTGGGGGCTTGCTCTGTGGTCATGTAATGCCCCCCCTGTTTGTGGAGTGCTCCTGGTCCACACCTGAAGGTGTTTGCCCTACTTTTGTACAGACTCTTTTAGGAAGAGAAGGCGAAAGCACTGATCTGCTTTTGTTTAGCAAGGATGGCAGAGGACCCAGAGTGAGATACCTGGAGAACATAATGAGTGAAATCAGTTATTTGGAAGTTGCTTTGCAGCTGTTTTGGAGTTTTTTTCCTCCTTTGAATGGTGTGCGTATGTGCATGAGCATCTCTGTGTGCATAAGTCAGCAGCCCTGGGCAGGGGGAACTGGGAAATTCACTGGGCTGTGGTAAAAGGCAAGAAAGGGGGAGACAAATGCATCTCTCCCATTGTAAAGGGGAGACAAATGCATCTTGAGGTCCTCTCTCCCTCCCTGCTGATGGACAGTCTGGGGTCAGCTTTGCTTTGCAGTGGAGATGGACTTTACATAAAATCTTAATTTTATGGCTTGTCTTACCTTTTTAGCTTCTTGCTGATGGCTGGTGTCAGAAATTCTCATTGAGTGGGTCTTCCAGCTGCAAAAAGCAGTTACTGGTAATTCCTCAGTATAAAGCTTTAAGGTTTTGGGGAGCAACAAGAGAGAAACAGGCTTAAACCAAAATCAGAACTTGTCTGGGCACTGAAATCCTCTGCCCCTGTTTTTCTTGGACACTGCAGCCTTTGTGGTAGCAGTCGTTAGGCAAAGCATTTGCAATAATTTATTTGATGCATTTTTTCCAATTTTACGTTTCCTAATTGTACTAAAGGAGTGTTTGATGTCTCTGCATTTTGTTTTTTATATTCGAATCAGATCCAAAGCATTATGCCAGCATATTCCTGCCTGTTGTGACTATGGATAAACTATTCACTCTGACTATTTTCCACTCAATAGTCATTCTTCCAACCCCATGATTGAGAAACCATGTGATCTAATACTAATTTTGGTCCTTGGCTGACTCTCTGAAAAGCCTACAGAGAGGAAAAGAGATTTCCAGCTTTCCCTAGCAGCCTAACTCAGTAGGAGTCCTTCCATGAACTTGCTTTTCCAACCTCAACAATTCTGTGATCTATGGCATCTCTAGAAAACTTTTCAACTAACGTTTTTATGAACACAGACTTCTTATAAATATTTGAGGAAAACCAATAAAAAGGGTCACAAACTGAAGCAGTTTCATGGGCTTTGCTCACATCACTGAACATTGGTATATGTTTTCCAAGCTGTGATGTTGATGGCTTTTCATCTGATTCATCTGATTTCCATATAATAAGAAAAAGGAATTGTTTTTCTCTAACTGTAGGCAATCGGATGAGCCATAAGTCAGAATTAAAATGTGATTATCTGTTATGAAGATCTCAGATTCCTTTCAAACTTTCATTATTTACAATCCTTTTCTTGGTGACATTTCAATTCTCTGGAAATTATGTTCTAAATTGTACCTAACATGCTCACCACCCACATGTAACACATGCAATAAGCTTATAAGATAGAAAAGGTGAATGTTTCCATTTTAAATTTGATTCTTAATGAGATTTTGGAGTGTGGGGCGAGTATTTTGCTAAAATATATGGCAGAGATTGCACAGCAAGAGTCTAACAAGGCTTTCAATGGCAGTAATCTGCAATGTTATTTTTCTGCCATCTGGGTAAAATCCACCCTGTTCTCTCCAAGGCAGTGTAAAGGTTCTTTGTGTAGGAGATGAGTACAGGGTCAGGAAAGCAGGAATCTCATCTCAAACCAGCCCTGGGGCTGCTGCTGTAGTTGGTGCAGAGGGAAGGAGTGGCTGCTGGATGGGAGCGCCCCAGATTTCCTCCTGCTCCCCAGTACTGTGTGGAAGGTGCTGGGCTTTTCCCACCTGGGTATAAATTGTTTAGTCATATGAGTATAACCTGTGGGAGCAGTAACCATGTGGGAAAGGGCACATTATGAATGGATTTTGCATTCAGAGCCCTTGCAGCAGGGGTGAGCTGGATCCATGTAGAGCCTCAAGCCCCCTGGTCCCTCCCTCCCTCTGGAACCTCAGTGGCTCCCCACAGCTTTATCCCCAGCACAGCAGGACTCAGCTCCTTACACACATGGGCAGTTTTCTCAAAAATGAAACCACATCCTCTTTTTCAGAAGAAAACCTATGTTGAGGGGAAAAATAATTAAAAATTTTAATTGGATCAAAGTCACATCTCTGTTGCTTTGGCCTGACCCTGAGGTAACTTTGTGGGACTGAAGCCAAGGGCTCCAGTTATTCCACCTTTCCTTAGTTGTAAAAATGCACAGAATCTGACTTATTATTTACTAGGAAATGCATCACTGGTGGTGATTTTTGTCTTTCTGCATTCTCTTTCTGGAGAATAATTGGCTTCCTAACTTAGAGCAGGTCTGAAACTCAGAAGTCTATAGATGACATACCATAATCATAAAAGATTTATATAAAGATATTCCTTTCTCATTTCATTCCAGCAGCACAGCCTAAAACCTATTTCTATAGGCTTACAAATCTGGCTTCTGAAACTAGTGTTTAATGCACTGTTCACTGCTAAGTCCTTACGGGATCTGGCAATATTGAAATTACACTATTCCAATATAGCAATTGCAGGTTTTCCAGCGGGCTGAGAGACTTCCTGGAAAGACCATACAGATCTCACTTGTCTTCACGTTAGGAAAGTATTCCCATTTTATACACCAGTGTCCAGATTCTCAGCAAGCCTCTGCTGTTTACAGCCACAAAATTTGTCAGCTCATATGTCTGAATGCTGTGATACCATAACAGTGGATGCTCCAGAAATTCCCCAAGCAGCTCTGAAGTTACATCTCCCGTGTCCAACAGACAGCTGCAGAATGTGCTCGTTACTGCACAGTTGTATTCAAAGAACTACTGCACCCCAAATATCACAGCTGGTGCTGCAAAAGCATTGGGCTTGGTGTTTGTTGATAAAAAAGAGTTTGGGAGCTGTTGGCTGGTGTAGAGAGGAACAGCTCTGGCTGGAAATTCTAGGGTCAGTGTCATGTCAGGAAAACATGTAGGGACAAAGCTAGGGATGAACTTGCCTGGGAAATTATTTGTGTTGCTGTGTCTCTCATAGCTGCTAGTGGAGATCAGATCCCACTGAGTGCAGAAGTGTGCCAAGGCATCCCAACCTTGCAGGAGGGCTGGGGGAGCAGTAGGGGGTTGGTGGGTGCTGGGATGCACAGTCAGGTCTAAGCCCACACTGCTGTGTTTTAAATCTTGGCTCTGAGGCAATCCGTCCTCGCTTCTAAATTTTAGAGCACCCTCATCTAGATTTTCTCCAAGCCTGCCTCTGATCCACTGTCTATAAATAGCCTTTGCTTTTAGCAGCTTAAATAAAATAAAAAAAAAAAAGAAGGGGTATGTGCTTTGCTGCGGAGCTTGCAGAGCTCGCCTCTTCAAAACACTCTTCTTAGTGGGAAGGGGAGGAAGTAATGGGCGTTTGACTAAGTTAATGTACTTGGTGAGCCATTGGAGAGCTGCCAGCTCTCATTTTTAAATAAATGCCAGCATTAATTTTTAAAGTTTAAATGCATATTTTGCATGTTTGCTCTCGGCTCTCCCGGGTTCTCCGGCGCTTTCCGAGGTGCAGGAGCCGGAGCCTCCCTGGGGACCTCCCTGTGGAGGCAGCTGGGAATGGGTGCTTGGAGCTCCTCCATTCCCATGGCATTTGCTACGTGGGTGTAATTCCTTCCTTGCAGAGAAAGCTTTACCTGCTGCTTAACTCACTTAAAAAAAAAAAGAGAGATAGATATTTTGTGTTTTCCCAGTGCGGTTTATTCCCACCAGGCAATAAGAAACTGAACCCCAGCAGAGTCCACGTTACAGATATCAGCACAATGGCATCTTCTATAAATAAGGTCACTGTAGCTATGCCAGAGCTTTGCTGAGCATGGATTTAATTTAATCAAGGTATCTCTTAGTGTCAAGGCCATCTGTTTAAAATTAGCACTATGATCTCTCTAGGCCCTCTTTAAAATTGTGACGGTCCAGAATCCATATCCCTTGAAGGCCTTGGCCAGGCAAACAGCATCCAGATTGCTAAGGGGAAGGATGTTTTCCTAAGGCTGAAGCACTCTTTGGAAAGCTCGTAGGCAGGCAGTAAAAACAAATCAGTAACGAGGGAGCTGTGCCGTTCACTGGGGACTGCAGGGAGGAATTTGGCAGGAAGGAGGCTATGGAGGGCAGTGCAGAGGCAGCAAGGTGTAAGCAAGCTGTTCCTTGGCACCAAAGCAGGAGGAAAGGTATTTCCAGATGGCAGTCAGAGGGACCAGCTGCAGAGAGGAGAGGGAGCAGCCCTGAGTGTGGAGGATTCCCCTGGCCCCGGCTGAACCTCCAGCACAGCTGTGGCCACGGGAGAGGGGAAGGCAGCTGCCCCCACGTGAGCTGCTGCCTTGGCTCTGAAAGCTGCAGGATTTGCAAGCTTTTCCCCCTGGGCAAGATCTCACTGAGCACGAGCGTTCAGCAGACTGAACTGTTCGTGTCCCCTCTCCCTCCTCTTGCTGCATGGTGCAAGCCAAGGTCCCCAGAAGTGATGTCCAGCTACCAGGTCTCACAACCTGAATCCCTTCAGTCACCCCACTGAGGAGAACAGGAATTACACAGGGTTGATTTTATTGCCATGGCACTGTAACATATGAGCCTACCCAGGAACTGATTTCAGTATAGATTTGCTAAATATTCTTTGGATTAAATGGGTCTATAACACCACCTGGGAATGTATCAGTCAGTACACGAGCTTTACCTTCTGCAAAAAGCAAACACTACAGGCTTCTCCCCAAAATCAAGAGCAATATCAACCCCCTTGGTCACTGCAGTCATCTCCTTCACCCCAGGGAGAAAAGCACACTGTGCTTGCAGCCATTTCAACCTGGTCTGCCTGGAGATGCTTCCCAGCCCCCATCACACTCCCTCTGTGCCTGTCCTTTTCAAAATATCAGCAGAATTTAAAGGCAGAGCTTGCAGTATAAAAGAGCTGTGTCTTAGCAAAAAGAGCACCTTTAATCACAGTTTACAATGGAAGCTTGCACAGTAAATAATAGTTGTCTTAAAATCATCTTGCTCCTGTTCTGTGTTCTCTCCTGTGACAGGAATGCCTCTCAAAGGGCAGGGCAATGACAGAGCTCCAGCCAGGAGATCCTCACCCATAAGTGCTGCTTGGGACAAGCAGCAGAAACCACCTGCACCCCACAGTCATGTGAACACAAGTTGTCTACATTTGGGGTCAAAGATTTAGTGGACCAAAGGACTACAATATTTTTTTTTTTTTTTTAATGGGTTTAGGATTTTTTTAACTCATCTAGTTGAGAATTGTCTTACTGGCAATGAAACCATGCCCCCAGGAACATTGGTCAGAAAGGCAGGAGTTTCTGTCCAGGTTTGCATGCAGTCCAAAGTGCCCTGGAAGCCTTTTGTCCCCAAAGTTTCCCTGAAGGAACTGCCTTCAGGCTGGCCATAACTGCACTAAATGCTGCTTTTTTTTGGATGAAGCAGCATATCTGGTTTGCGTTGTTTTGGTGTAAAACACAACCAGGCTGGGACAATGGCCCAGTGCCTTACACACACCTTGCCCCCCTCGGCCCCATGCAGGCTTGTGAGCTGAGCAGAACTCCCTCAGCTTTTCCCATCGCCCCTTCCCTGCCTTGGCTGAGTTGAGACATCTCCCCGAGCACTTGTCAGCTCTGCCTGTGATGCCTGATGCAGTTTTTGGGAGGAGAGGCAGCATTAAATTCAGGATGAATTACCATATTTCTGTGTCTGACGGCACAAGGGACCTGCCCAGGGGGAGACAGGGCCGTGATGAACCCCTCTGACTCTTTGAGTCACCTCATTGAACTGCAAAAAGCTGAATAAATTCCTTAGCCACGATGGAGTTTACCCCAAGGACTCAAGGCTGCTGATGTTTTCCATTTGTCTTTTTGAACTTGCATTTTAATATTAGCCAAAGTCATTTCTAATTCCTTTCTTAAGCTAAAATGAAGATTATCGTGAATGGCAAGTATGCACTAGCACTCCCTAAAAGTAAGTATTTTATATAGCACCTTCAGATTAATATATATGCAAATAAGGTGTTACAGATTAATTAGTATGCAAATTAAGCCATGTGTTATTCGTGTATACATATATCTTTCCAAGCCTACTGCCTGGTTGGGCTAGCAGGTAGCTGGTGTGCTTGTTTGTGAACTCATCTCTATTGCTCCATGGTAGCAGGGAAGGTGTGAATGTTATTTAACCTGCCTCTACCCAAAGATACAACACTGAAAGCTGTCCTATTTTTCCAACTAAATTTTCTTGTCTGTAAATGTTTATAACTGAGCTGCTGATCTCCAGCTAAGTTCATGTAGTTAGATTTCAAAATATCATATTTCTCAAGTGAAATCATTATCAGGACACCATTTACCAAGTTCAAGTCATCGAAATCTCTGCAAGATGACAGATTTACCCAGGTCATTATAACAACAGCAGCAAGAGCTGTAGGCAGGTTGTTAGTAAGTGCAGGGAGGAAAATCCAACACTATCAAACCTAAAATGACTTGGGAGCAGCTGTTCCCAAAAGAGCAGGTCAATGAATACCAGTGGGAATGACATGAGCAGCTGTACTGGAGGGCCTGCATGAGAACCACTTTCTTCCTGGTTTCCCTTGGAGGGGCAGGGACCAGATCCAGCTGGTGGCTCCTGGAAAAGCCCACCTGGGCCATGGGAGGTGCAAGGAGTAGAGCTGAGATCTCTGAGGATAACTGCTCTGAGAGGTGTATTTCCATGACCTTTCCCAAACTCCAGGTCGTGTTCTCCACTCCACACAGGTTTGCATCCTACTTATCCCAGAGAAATAATGGAGCTTGTGTGGAGATGTTAACAACCAGGAGCTCAAGGAGGGCATTCACAAGGTCTTCTTGTGGTCTGCAGAGCTGTCATGGTATTCCCTGTATCATTATTTTCCTCTTTTCTGAAACAGCATGGCTGATCTCTGAGCATCTGGAGTAGCAGTCAGCTTTTCCAAAGCCTTTTTCCCCTGCTTTGCATCACTCAGCACACAAGCAAATGTGGGGCCAGTCTGGTGGGAGGCTTCAGTACAGCCAAGTGTAATGATGAGCCGTGGGGTGGACCAGCCTTCTGTTTAATTTAAGAACCTTTTCCCTGAGTTTTGAGCCCAATAGTGAAATCCCTGCATCCAGCTGCATTTCACTGGCTCATTACTTCATAGATCATCTCAATAATCTGATTCCAGAGCTCCCACACTCTATTCCCACTTCTCCAACCATCAGCCAAGTGAACTGGGTTAAATTTCTTGCAGCACGGAGGGGACTAGAATAGGCTATGCAAGACCTAATTAGCAGTCTTTTCCCTTTACAGCATATTGAAGTTTTCTAGGCATTGAGCCATATTTTTTCATAGCCTTCTCTTTCCCTCCCTCGCTCTTTTTTTATTTTTTTGGTAGCTTCTAATTTTTTATTAAAGGATAACAGCATTATTGACAGTACAAGACACTTTCTTACATGCTGCTAAGCAATAAAAAGGAAAATGTCAGATATACAAGATAAGAGAAAAGTGGAGCTAAGGCAGTCAGGCGCATTACAGGAGCTATACTTACAGCCATTATAAAAGCTATACCAGTAACTTGCTTTTAGCCAGTTCCTGTCTTGGGGCTTTCCTCCAAAGACATCCAGTATTACCTGCCTTGGACAAGCAATAAAACTTTCCAATTTTCTTTGTTGTTTCAAGAGTGGGACTCTTTGGCTTGAATTTCCTGCTCCTGGGGTTGTTCCCCAGAAAAGTGGACTCATCTCTTTCTGCCTGTGTGTCCCTCAGGTGAACAGCAATTAAAACTTGCTTGGGCACATGGTGTGTGCTCAGCTGAAGTGCAATCGCTGTGATTTCCCTGGGAACCAGAGGGAAACCCTGGGTATTGCATTGTGAACCTTTTAAAGATCTGTGTTTTGGTCTTGAGAGCTGGTCACTGACCACCTAGAGCCCGTATGGTCTGTGTGGCTCAAGGGCAGCTGTTGAATCAATGAGTGGAGGGAGGAGACGTGGCTCAATATTTGGATCTTTGCCATGGGAGTTTTTCCTGAGTGTGTTGAAGGAGAGTGATTGTGGGAGGTTCAGCTCCACGCCCTTCATCTACCTCATGTGAGACACTAATTCTCCTCTTCCAGCCTTCATGAGTGCCCTGGGCAGCCAAGTTTGATGTTTTTTTCACTGTCCCAATCAATGTTTAGCTGCTCCCACCAAAATGATGCAGACAGGCTCACCTTGAAGGGTCAGTGCTGTGCTGGGCCATTTCCAACCCCTCTCTGTAAAACTGGACCTACCTCTTAAAGACTTGATTAAGTTCCCATTGAATTCAGTAGAAAAACTGATAATAAAATCTGTTGGAGCAGGTCACATGGTAACAAATGTTGGATTTTAATTTATTATAATAATATCAAAGCTAGTGCTGGCTTTGCAATGAACCCCTGGAATGCTGGCATACAAAAGAGGTAAAAAAGAGCAGCGAATAAAATGCTATTAATTCAGAGACAGATATATTTATTTCAAGTAGATTATTCTTAGAAACACTCATAGCATTATTTACAAGAATATTTAAAAAATTGCAGTGCTACAAAACTGAGATTCATCACTGAGGTAAAACATTTCATTATTATTTCTCAAATCAATTCCCCCAGCAGAATATGAATTACAGGATTTCAGCCAGCCTTTTCAAGAAACCTCTTTTAAAAATTTACATAGCTTATAACAGATTGCCAGAAATATTGCAAGCAGCCATTAATTTACTCCTAGCCAATTAAAGCCTATGCTAACACATGCACTGATATGCACACACTTGTTCCTAATTTTTCTTCTGCAGTTAAGCATGAACAAAAAGACATGCCTTAGAACTAAAAAGGATTCAAAGGCATTTTCATGCTTTTCTTTTTCAGGCTCAAGGGCAAATGTGCCTTTGATAAATATCATTCTGGTTTTTTTCTTCCAATGAAGAAACATCTTTACAAATCACTATATTTTTTTTTTCTGTTGTTGATTGGCAGGCAGGTTTGCAAACAGCAGCATACCCTCCAAAACAATGTCTCCTTGAGCTTTTAAGTTTAAATTGTTGGGGTTTTTAATTGAATTAATTTCTTACAAATACTAGGTTGAAGAAAGACACGAAACAGAGGGATTTGGGCTTTTTGTACTACTGAACAGACAGGATGATTTATAAAAATGGTGACAATCACCAATGTTCTCAAGGGAGTGCTGAGTGTGAGCCCCTTTATTTGCTCTTTTTTTTTGTTTTGTTTTAGTGGGGATGATGCTACTTTAGTTAAATGCCATCACTTAGTAGCAGTCTACATACCCAAGAGGTTAGTGCAATGAACTTTTATCAACCATGGTATCAACTTCCTCATTAGGGGAAGCAGAGGGGCAGGCACTGATCCCTTGTCTGTGGTGACCAGTGGCAGGACCTGAGGGAGTGGCATGGGGCTGTGCCAGGGGGCTTTGGGCTGGATATCAGGGAAAGATTTTTCACCCAGAGGGTGGCTGGGCACTGAACAGGATCCCCAGGGAAGTGGTCACAGCCACAAGCCTGGCAGAGCTCAAGAAACATTTGGAAAATGTTCTCAGGAACATGGTGTGGTTCCTGGGGTGTCCTGTGCAGGGCCAGAGGTTGGAGTGATGCTCTTTGTGAGTCCCTTCCAACTCAGGATATTCTGTGATTCTATGAACTGTGTCTCAGGCTGGGAATTTTTTTACACACCTGTGAGAAGGGATTGCAAGGAGAAACATCTGCTCTCCCAGCTGCAGGTCCCACAGAGTGTCTGGGGTGCATGTGGTTTGTTCCATGAGCATCTCAGGGTGCATCTCAGGGTGCATCCTGGTACCTGTGGAGCTGGGATTCACCTGGTCCACCTGAGGCAGCCTGGAGGAGCCTTGGCTTGCCCTGCAGCTCAGGCCAGGGGTACATCTCTGAGTCAGTGCAGCTCATGGCAGAGCTGTAGGAGTGCACGAAGGCTCACATGGCCATTGAGGCTTCATCCTTCACACTCACTCTCCACGCCAAGGAAAAGTCAAAATGAAAATTTCTCTCTAAAGCTCTGGTTGCCCCTGAGAATTATCCATCTGAACTGCTGGCTGTGTTCCACCGGGCAAGAACTTGAGCTGAGCATTTTCCAAATTATAACAAAACCCAAGGAAGACAGATGAGGTTTAAAACATTGTGATCCATGCTGTGAACTTTCCTCTGTGTTTCAGCTCAAGTCATAATATGATCAGCATAAAAAGGCTTGAAATGCTGGATTTACAAGGAAATGCTGCCTTTTGCACACTACTAAACCTGGAGGTGTTCACACACTCATATACTGATACGATTAAAAGTGTCACAAGCCTTTTAGGAAGGCACCATGATTATTTCTCCTTCTGTGACAAGGCTTGCCACCCTTCCACATCTATTGGTATTACAAATTTCAATAGGAAAAAGAAAATCAATTCCACTTGAATATTATTTTTGATGGTTGATCTAACTCCTCTGATGGGCCCAAACAAAAGACTCCAGTTTAATGTGTGTGTATTTTGAGCTGTGCCCCTTGCTGACCCTCCAGTTTAATTTCCGTCCTTCAGATGAGATGAATGAAGCGTGAAACAGGTCATATCTCAAAACACTGACACATGGGTTACAGACAGAACTCACAGGCAGGAGAGCCAGCCAGTTTGTAGATTAAATCAAAGCAGTTCTGAATAGATGGGAGGTCAGCGAGGGCCAGCTTTGACATTTGATAGGACCTTGTGATCAATCAGCTCTTTCTTGGGTCTCGCAGATTTCTTGATGACAACACTTCTTAAAATAAATAAATAAATAGACAAACAAAGCCAAATGCAGCTTCTTCAAATCTGCCAGAGGACCTCTGGACTATGTAAGAAATAAGGATTAATTATTATCAGAGATGATAATACCAGGAGCTATTTAAAGCAGCCAGCATAGAAGTTAGTGCTTTTTAATTGCAAGCATTTTCTCTACTTGCAGTGGTAATATTTTTTTTTTTTTTTAACTATGATTTTGGTAATAATCCAAAAGCATGATAGCGAATCCTGGTTGTTTATGACACTTGGGAGTAATCAGAAGGAGTCCCTGATTAAAAACCTCCTGTTACATTGAAAGGAAGGATGAAGTGATATCCTGGCCTCCGATGAAATTTATCCCCTGCTGAGTCATTCCTGCCAGGATGATTTATCTGGAAGGAGTAGGAACACCCCTGAGAAGCAAATGTATGGCTTTGGGCATGGACCCTATTTTTATTAAGAAAATAAGCAATTTTTCCTATAGAAGGAGGCTCCTCAATGTCTGTGGACATTGCAACATCAACACACTTGGGCACTAAATCTTGTTAGAGGAGTATTTGCAGCATCACTCCACATTAGACCTGGTTTTGGTCCTCTGATGTACATGAGAATTTTCCTAGAGGTAGACCCCAATACCCCAATGGAAAATCATTCATTTCAGTGGTTTTGGAGACACAGTTAGACTTTCAAGAAGAATATGCAGCCTAGGAGTGTTTGTCATGACCAAATGGAGCTGTGCTCTCACAAGGTTTCAGGAAGATTGTTTCAGTTGTATTTTTCTGTCACTTAAAAAAATAAATGATATGGTTTCTTACTCCCCTTCCTTGCTTCATGCAAGAATTGGAAATATAGGATCTATTTCTGGGGTTGGCTGTGGAATCTCATTAGAGATCATTGTGAAAATATTGTTTTTCAAGAAAATATTAAATTCAAGAAAGACTGCCAGAAGTTTCTTTTTGGAACATAAAAGAAAAATAGATGCAAAAGCCTTATTTGATGTCAAGGGACGTTCTGTAATGAAATGGAGAAGAGCTGATGAGGAAAGCAGGATTTGGAAGTTGGTTTAGAGAGCAGTGAATTTCCCCAATGAGCCACAAACTTCCATGTGTGGTCTTAGCCTCTAGCTCAAGGTTCATAGGCTGGGGCTAACATTTCCTTACCTTGGGGGATAAATTCCTTTCATCTACAACAATATAAGGACAGTAGGTACTGCAGTGATGGAGAAGCATATAAGTAACTTGACAGGCAGAGTAATGGGCCTGTGTTTCATTGTTCTGCTAAGTGAGACTCCCTGGACATTCCAGACACACACTTCCAGGAGAAAGGAAAGCAGCAGAAGCCCTGCTTGCAGACATTCAGCTGAGCTGGGATCCCAGGGACACTGGCTGGGAGGGCAGGACTGGGCAGGGCCCCTGAGCTGGGCAGTGACCATCAGATGTTAACTCTCACAAAAAAAAACACTGAAAATGAGAAAGACGGAGAAGGGAATTTGCCAATGACAGCTGAAGAAATGGAGCTAGAGGCTCCTGAGTTCCCCTTTTACCTCACCCTTCTGTCTCCTTGGCTCTGCACATTTCTAGTTCTCTGTGCCTTTGAAAATCATGTCAGGAGACTCTTGGAAACCATTTCCATTTGCATGACTGCCATGCACCCATTCTGAGGCAGTCAATGCTCCCTCACCTCAAAAAGCTCTAGGGTTTAACACTAGGATTACACTAGGGTTACATGCAAGCACTGCCTATCGCTGAGGAAGAATAAATTAAAATGATGCTGTAAATTAGCATCTGACATATATTTCAGTCACAGGATCATAGAAATGTGTGAAATTGAAAGGGTTATCAGGTCCAACTCATGGCCCTATGCAGGACACCATGATAATCACATGATGTGATGTCCTCACTCCTTTACACCTATTTCTTTTACTGGAGCCCCTCAACCTACCTTACCCACACAATGTGCTGGACTCTTCTCTGGTGCTTACCAATCTCTTTTCTCTGTGATAATGCTTCTCATTTTGATCAGTCATTTCAGTTTAATGGTTTGTAAATGACCATTTTTTCATCAGGACACCCCAAATCAACACTAGCTCTGTGTTCGGGAAGAAGGGGAAGGTAACAAGGTTATTGAAGTCACCAAAATGCCAAATATGTATTCCCTGTTTAGTTTTCATGAAGAACTCAAAGCAAATGCCTTTCATTTAATAAGAAATGCATCCAGGGAATGCTGCTTTTGATCAGTGATTTGGTAACGTCTGCGAGAGCCTTGCAGCAAGAGCCTATTTTAAGCTAGAAGGATTATCCTGGCAGAGGGACCGAGCACCTTTGGCTGGGAGAAAAGCCCCAGAGCAGCCAGCCCTGGATTGGAGCTCAACCACTGCTTCAGCTGAGGCTCTGAAAAAGCTCAGAGAAAAGCTCAGAAAAAATTACAATGTGTAGCTGCATTTTATTGCTTTATTTCACTTTATAGGAGCCCTTCTCTCAGTTTTATAATTCACAACTTAACTCTTTGCCCACTGGAATAGTGGGCTGTCTTCCTTTCCAAGCTGGCAATGGTGTGCAGAGGTAAATCCAGCATTTCTCATGGATTTACTGCCCAGAGGATTTCCAAGGAAAGCAACAATCAGCACTGCAGGCAGATCCTCAGGGAGCCTCTGTTCAAGGGCAGAGCAGAGGCTGGGGGTGGGGATGTGCAGGAACCATGGATCATTTCCTGCAAAGCTAAAAGAATCAGCTGCTAGAGGTCAAATGCTAAGACCTGGGGACTGCTTTTGCTAGGGAATGATGTTATTGTCTCCTGGAAAGCCAGGGATGTGCCAAGACCTGCCCCAGCAATAGGAACCTCTCTTGTGCCACAATAGAAAGGTCCTTGAGCAGCTTGCTGCAAGTCTTTTGCCTGTTTGCAGCTCTTGGTCTTTCTACTGGAAACCCTGAGGCATTTAACATGTTGGCTCCCAACACTGTCCTTTGCTCTCCTCAGGCTTCAGGAGATGAGCTCTGGCATTAAAAGTGAGCAGTGTGAGCTGCCTGCAGGCTCCTCAAATTCCCCCTTCTTCCATAAAATCCCCAGTCCACCCCATCTTCAGAGACTGCTACTAAACATATTTCCATTTTTAGCGATCTGTGAGAAGCAAGTTTTCCTGAAACCATTACATATTTTGTTCCTGTTCCAAGTGCTGGCTTTGATAGCTAAAGGGCAGCAACCAGAAAATGTTTTGGATTCCTTCCAGTGGAGGGAGGTGCAGATGCAGACCTGATGTGATGGAATACTACATTTGGTGCATACGCATGCCTGCATCAAATGCAAGCAGTGAGGTACAAAGCTCCCCAAAACCTTTAGGACACCCTTTTCCCACACTATCACCCAGTTCCCAATAAGTCTGTGCCTGGTGTAAGATGCATCTCTTGCCTGCCACATTGTAAGGAGCTGTAAAATACAAAAAACCCACTCTTTAGATGAAGTCTAATGTTGACAGATGCAGAAAGACATGAGGCAGGAGAAAAAGAAACCAGTAGAGCTGATTTTTATTGCTATGGTTTAGCAAAATATGTCTGAGGGAAGCAAGAATGGTCCTTTTGAATCATTTCTTGCATTTATTATACAGCCTGTGGGAGAGAGGAATGCTTGAGGCAAGCTTGCTGCACAATTTCTTGTAACAGTGCCTGCTCTGTCTGTATGTGCTGGAGAGCTTGCTCGTGTAGGAGAGCCCAATGTGATTAGAGCCACTTCTTTCCTCCCTGAGATTTGTCCCTTTTGAAAGCATCTTTTGACTTGAGCACCTGGTCTGAGATAAATCAATTTGTCACCACGATGTTTGATCATCCACTCTGAGGAAGGACAATTTTGTCAAAAGGTGCTTATTCAGATAGCAGAATCAAGATCTAGGAATTTGGTTTAACCCTTGAGGTACTGAATTTTGCTCTTGTTTATTCTTGCATTAAGCAAACATTTACAATACATATATCATGGAGCCATGGATTTCCAACCATGTAGCCATGTGTTACAATCTCTTTTTGTTTTGTTTTTTTTTTAGGGTTTTTTTTACCTGCAAAATCATGAAAATTAAAAGGCAATTGAAATGCTGTAGGAGGAATTAAAAAGTAGGATTGATATATAATTAGTCACACCATCATTTATTTGGGAAGTTCCTGCCATATTTTTTAATTTTTAAAAAATCTTGCTCTCTCCTAATCCAAAGACTTCCCAGCTCTACAGAACATTATTTCTCCACTTTTATTCACAGTCTGAAAAGGAAATGCCACTGCAAGCTGCCATGTTTTTCACGCTTCATTATTGTACATTTTCTAGTACGTAATGAACAATCCCCACGAAAATTTACACTGAATTGTCTTGTAATTGCCTAGATATGAGGGGAAATGTGGTTAGAGTAAAATAATATTAATGTTAAAAATAGGAAAATTGCAGTTAATCCATGTGAAGAGAAATAATACATCTCATGACAGAAAGAAACAAGGGTGCTGGTGGAAACAGGGAGTTTGGCATACCTTTGGGATCTGGCCTTGGTGGAGGAAGGGGAAGGGAAGGAAGTAAAGGGATTATCACAGGGGCACATCTGCCCAGTGGCCATGGGGAACTTGCTTGAGATGCCACTTCCATCCTTCAGGCCTCTGCATAAGAAAGACATTAGCTAGTAGAAATAAAATCCGAAAAGCTCACAGTCATTATGAGGAGATGGATCGGTTAACTTGTGAAAAATCCTACAGCAGGGTCAAAAAAAGGAGTGGGAGGGAAATAGTGAAAGGGTATCCTAGAAGTGCATTTAGGAAATAAGGGTAACTTTGAGAAAGGTACAGAAAATAAAGATATAAATGTAAGTGTGAAGACAAACGTGCAGTCCACAGGGAGATGATCCTTGTGCTGCGGGATTTTGCAATTTGGACTGGAGAAAACTCCAGGGGCTGTCACTAAGAAGCAAATCATTTGCCTAACAGTGAGCAGGACTGAGTGATCTAATAAAGCTTTTCCGTTCCTCGTGTCTGGGGCTGGGAAATTAATGCTGGATGTGGTGCCAAACTATGTATGTTAAATGTGTCTCTGTCAGCGTTGGATAGAAGTTAATTTCGTATGTTGATGATAGCACAATCCGTACCACGCTGTACCAAAGGAAAGGCAGGCACTTAACCTGGGAGCAGGGAATGTTTATTTCATGCTTGCCTTGGGGTAGGAACTAATGGTGAATCTTGTAGGAACAGCATGCTAGATACCATCTTGTCTTTTATTTAAGTGCACTGATTTATCTCCTACGGGAGGTGGTGGAGTCCCTATCAGCTCTTGAGTCATTTAAAACTGGAATGAACAAAGCGCTCATGAATAGACTCTGGGGAGCAATCACGAACTGCTTGGGGATGGACAAGATTAAATACCAAGTTTTTGTGCTGCAGATACAGAGCATTAATCGCTGGGGTGAGAGCAGGGCACTGAAGTGAGAGCCTGGTGGCCCCTGGCTGGGGTCTCACCCCGTCACAGAGCATTTAAACCCAAAATCTCAAAGAGCATTCCTCAGGTAGGTAAAGTAAGCACACTCAGGGTATGGAGATGTGTGTGCACTTGTTGTGACCCCACATCCACGTTCCTGGGAGCTTCTCCCACCCTGGCTCTGCCTTGGGAGGAGAGCTGCAGAGAAAGTGCCTGCTTGTCACATGTCTACAGGGCGTGAAGCTTTCCAGCCATAAATACACACGGCTGTCAGCGTGACAAGATAATTACTTCATTGGTGAGTTTTCAAGAAAAATGTGGGCCAAAACTTCCTTGTTCTACTCATCAGAGAAACTTCATTGAATTTAAAATCACCATTCTTCCAAGTGAAACAGATTTGGCCCTAAATCATAATTCATCAGTTGTTGGCACCCTGCAATTTAAATTTTTTCCGCAACAAGGAAATAAATCTTTTAAAAAGTATATTAAAATCAGTATTGATTATTCCAAGCAGGAGTGCTGCATTCATAGCTATAAATCTCTTTTTTTAGGATCCCAAGTTAAAATATTTCAGCAAAACTGCTGTATTAAAAAAAATCACTATGGTTTAATCATGTGGTAAATTGCTAGGATTTTTGTATGTGGAATTTATAGGGCACCATTTCTTTTAGATTAAATGGGAATGTTCCTGATTTAGCTCTGATTACTCATCTACAGATGGGGTTAATGTCATGTGTCTCTTTGGGGATGTATCTTCTTAAGTAATGATGTCCTTATTGTGTGCTCTATGGATCCGTTGTCAAGACGTCTTTAAATATATCCTGGATGGCACATGGAGGTACCAGTAAATTATGTGTTGAATTAACAGGTAATTCAATCCACCTTGGTGTTAATCTTATTGCAAAATAACAAGCTACATAAAAGCCATTTAAGTGCAATTTAAAAAAGAAAAAAAGCTCTATGAGATATAATCTCTTTAATCAAAAACAGATTTTGTTCAATTACTTTTAGTCTCCTCTGTAAAAACAGTGAGGCCAGATCCACTGTATCCCCAGAGATGCTGTGTCTGTGCAGCTGGACACAGGAATTGGACTGGGGTGCCACCAAGGCAAACTCGTGCTCCCCCACCATGGGGGATGGAGTAGGGCTTGGAAAACCAGCTGTTCCCCCTGGAGCACCTCCCTGGCCTGTCTGATGTCCCTGGAACCATGCTGTGTGCAGGGCTGATGTAACCTGCACCCTGTTCCTGACACGCCACCTTTGCCGTGGCTGTGCTGACCAGCTCAGGGGAGATGTGGGGTGCTGGGTGTGAAAATGCTCCTCAGCACTTCAGGTGAGGAAGGCTTGCTTGGGGTGGGGATGAGCAGTGCAGCCTGCCCAGGGGGACCTCCCCTGCTGGGGCTGTTTCTTTTCTTTCATTGCTTTTGCTCCCAGGAACATCTCACACTTTGCTGCAGGGCCAGGGCTCCTGTCCTTCCCTTCTGCTCCTTGGGAATCTGTGGTAAGGAGCCAAAGCAAGGCACTTTGCAAAGGTTTGCACCAGCACAGTTATGGCCCACAGCAAGTTATAACCCACAGAAGCAAAAGTTCCTTTGTGCTTTCTCCTTTGCAATTTTTTGGCTCATTAGCTGTGCAAAATTATTTGCTCCTCCACTAAAAAAAAAAATGCCTTTCCATTGCATGAATAGTTGCTTGGTTTTCTGAGAAGTGTGCACTGTTTTGGTTAATTTTCAGGCTGCCTGGTTTGTTTCTGCTCCAACTGCTGCTAGCAAAAGGGTTCTCAGCTTCTGCTGGCCTCCTGCTCTGCTGCCATGCATTCCTAAAATTAGTAGAAGAATTACAGGTTTCACATGTTTAAGTCAAATGCAGGAGTCAGAAATGTGTTTTTTTCCCCGTGAGTGAAGAGCTTCCTGTTTGTAAGTGCACACTGTGGGGGCCTCACGGCAGGTTAATTTGAATGGTTGAAATTTAGAATTAATTCCTGGAAAAAGTGCTTTATTCTTGGAAATGCTCTGTGCTATGTACTCCTCTCTTGGAACAATTTTCAGACCATCCTGTCACCAACTAGCAGCCAGCAGATGGGAAATTCAGAGCCTAACAATCCCTTTCATTTATTCCACTGCTTTTCTGTACATAGACATTGTTAATCCCATTTAGTTGGTTTTTT
>VZUA01005027.1:625-46280 GCA_013401035.1 Horornis vulcanius
CCATATGCCAGAAAGCTTCTCGTTTTCCACTGGAGTGGCTCTTTCTTCTTTTAATTGTGTCATACTGAGTTCTCAAATAATATGGTCAATATATTGTCAAAATGGTGTCAGCAAGATGTACTTTAATAAACCTTCAAAAAAATAGTTTGGGGTGCTGGATACTTTGGAGATTCTCCAGGACCAGGTTATTTATTTTCCCTCAGCCTTGACTATGAGTTGAAATGAAATGAACCTTCAGTTGAGCTGAGTTTAGACAAAATACAAATAATAATGGGCATTTACAGCACTTCCAATACAAAGCATGCTGAGGAAAAAGACTTAGGAGTCTGGAGTAGAGAAATGAAAATGGAGAGCACTCAGGCTACTCTTTAATTTGCACCCCATGGTCAATCTGAAAGGGTTCTCTGCGTCAATCCATCCCTCCAACACTTGTTTATTGCTGACTTCTTTAAAAGGCAATCTTGGGTCCCGTGCCTAAAAATAAATATGATGCTTCTGGAGGGCTGTGCAAGCAGAATTGATTTCTTGCTTACATCTGACAGGCCCGTCAACACTGTGCCCCGAGCAGGGGTAAAACTTCCCTTCTTCCTCTNGTACTTAGCTGTAGGCACTGGGGAAAGTATGGCATTGCTTCTCTGAACATGCTTGCAGTGGCTCATTGTCAGCTTACAATCAGGCAGTTAAGGCAGCTCTTTGGAAGGGTGGGAGTGTAACTTTGTGGTGTCGTGTCCAGCCATAGAGCAATTTTGCTTCATGACAGACATAAGAAGAGTATTGTACTGGCACAAGAGCAGTCCAGTTGGGATCAGGTATTTCCCTTATCTTTATAAATTAATAAATAAAAATACCTATGTTCGTTTCCCCATAGGCATGTCTGACAAAAGGAAGGCAGGGGGATCAATAGAAGGATATTATGCTTTCTCTGCCATGAGAGTTTTTGTTGAGTTTATATGACTTCTTCAGCTGTTCTGTGCACCATGCATTTTCAGTTCTTCTACAGTGAGGGAAGCTAATTAAGCAGCACGCAGTGTTTTGATTTTCATCAGGGTGCCCCAGAAATTGTCAGGTGGGAAAGAAGCAATCTGCCAGAATCATTAAGTGCTGGTTAATCTTTCTGTGTATTTTGCAGTATCTGGAGGAAATTTACAAACCTGTACAGTGATTTCCTCTGGGATTTCTTGTGAAAGATGGGTATTATGTAGAGTCTAAAGATTCACCACTTTCCATCAGTATTCCCTAGGTGGATTAAATCTTTATTTTATCTTTCCCATTCACTTATTGACTGGGCATATAAGTAAGAAAACAGTTTCCTTCTGTTGACTCGCTCCTCCTCTTTTCATACATTTATACATTTGAGGGTTTTTTCCTATCATTATCATCTGGTTATTTCTGAGTTGGTGCTAATGCTTACAAAAACAAAACAAAACAAACAAACAAAAACAACAACCTTTAACAGAATCAGCCAGAAAAATAAAAAATATTCAAGCAGTGTGTAAGAAATCCTACATTGTTCTCCTCAGGGCATCTTAGACCTGATCTGCAACACCCTCTGCTGTTGCATCATGAAGTCCTTGGAAGAAGATATATTGTTCTGCCAGCTGTGTGGTGGTCCCACAAAGCAGCAGATAACTTGGGCCAAAATTGACCTTCTGTTACAACTAACAGATTAAATTTATGTAGTTTACAGTATTGTCTACTGACCTGCTGCTCCACTTGAGATTCTGTTATGACAGTCTTTCCTCTTTCCACATAAAGAAGGGAAGTTTTTCTAGAGCTTATCTTTTGTCAGCTGAATATAACAAGATGAGGAAAACACAGTGAAGAAAGGACGTGTACAGAAAGGTGATTCACTTCCAGGTCTGTGAGTATCTGCACCAGAGTCTGCTTCAACAAGCAATTCTTGGATTAGGCAATTCAGAAACTGGATTTGTAGAGCTGTCTTGAAACAAAAAGTAGTTGAAGAGAGACAATTTCAATCCAGTGTTGCTTTGGTGGATTACATAGATTAGAAATCACAGTAGGAAACAGGCAATTGCTGTCCCATCAACATCAGATGAGTGCTAAACCATATTAAAAGCAACTTCCTGCTATAGGAAGCAATATGCCTGATGTTATCAAACCCATAAAAACACGTGTGCATTTAAGATAAATCTGCAGAAGTTGTGGATTAAAGCCCTTCTTCCTGAAGTCAGGACTCTCCTCACTCATTACAGGTGCTTGGGGTTGTCGCCAGATCACTATAGCTCCCATCTAAGCAAACTTCTTAGTGTTGGAAACTTTCGTTATAGGTTAATAATATAGTGATCAGGAAATTTAGGAACTTTTTCTCATCTCTGTTCCTTTGAGCTGTGCAGACCATATTCAAAGTTTTCTGGTTTTTGTGTCTCTAGTAAAACTTCTCCTCTGAAGCACTATAATAACATATATCAAAAAGCTTTTGCTCACTGTCCTCTAGGAGAAAAACAAAGCCTGTAGTTGTTTTACCTGCAAAAATATTTTTCTGCCGTTGTTCTGAAGCAGATCATTAAAACTGTGGCACTATGATCTGATGAGATAGGGTGACATTTTCATCAGAGTGCTATTGTCTCTCTGTATACCTGATGACACAGGTAACTGCTTAAAGCAGTATGAATTGAGTTCTTTTCTTGTTGATGCTAATGATTTGTCTGATGTAAGCTGCCAGAAGGAAACTGAAGAAAGGTAAAATGTTAAAAAAACTTGGCATTTCAGCATGACAGAAAATTTTAATGTCAGAGGACACAGATAACTTCCTTCATTGCATTAACAAATAGGTTGCATTCAGCTATTCTATATGCCAGATACTTTGACCTATGTGTTTTATAACCACATGTAGCAAAATGTGTAAGCTCTTTGTGGTGCTAAAGTTTTCATTGGAACCAATCTGGTTTTATCTTGTACAGTACTTTGAAGCTGTGGGCTTCCTGTTTTTCTGTGTCTCCACTCTCTCCTTGAAATTAAGCATTATCTGAATGTAAATACCATGTCAAGAATTGCAAACGGACTCTTTTTGATGGCTGTCTTGTCCAAAGTTACAAACTTGTCTTGTCTTGACAGCCAAATTGGCTTTGACTAGAGATTAAAAGGGCAGGAATGGGGGTAGCAGAAAGATTGTGAAATCAATAGATGGATGAATAGATGGGTAGAATAAATTTAAAAGAGATATATTTGTGTTTAATAGCTTTCTTTGCTAACACAGTAAAATTTGTTCAAAATTTTGTCTTTTTTCACCAGCATTGAAGAAGATAGGATCCAATTGCAGAGCTTTAGATTATATTTGTTGCAAAATTTGAAAGTATTCTTTAACTCTTTGAAAGACCTGAAATAGTTATAACAAAACTTGACACATAAAATCCATTGTCACTCTCAGGAGCTAAAGGAAAAAAGAATTTTTCAGTAATGTTCACTTTTGCTGGCTATAACTCACTTCTGTAACCTGGCTAGTAGCCTGAACACAGAGAATACTTACACAGTTTCTTTGAAATGGGCACATGTGAGTTTCATATCTTTCGTGTTTTTAAAAGGCAAAAAATACGTACTATTCTCAGCAAAACAGAGTTTTCTTCTGTCTTGTCAACTTCTGTGGCATGGGGTAAAAGTTAACAGCATCCAGTGTAAAACAATAGGCAATAAAATGTTTGGGGTTTTTTATCACCTCAGAAATGAGCCACATCCTCACACCTCTCTGCAGGAGTTCATAAATTTTCTTTGGCACCAGAAGCCCTATAAAAGCACTTCTTCCCAATACCGGGAAAAAACCCCTTTGTTTCCTGAAAGGTTCATTTAGCCTGGAGAATGTATAGGTCTTATTCTACAACAAGACTGACTTTAAGCTTTTCAGACAGTGAATTTTATTGAGTGCAATGAAATAATTCAGACTGTCAGCTGAAAGAAAATATATTGTTTAAGTAAACTGTAAAAATTATTCTTTTTATATGCAATGAAAATTTGATTCTCATAAGAATTGCATTTACAGGGAATGTTTTAGTCTGTAGTAGTAACATTATCCCTCTTGTTTTTTAATCCACTGTGTTCATATGATACAGTCTTTTGACATTTTCTATTCATAAGTTTCCCCTTCCCTTTAAACCTAGTAAGGAAAGAGATGCTGCCACATGTCTTTATTGCAGAGCTGAGGTCCTGAGAATCAGAGCATTTGTGATGGAGTTAGGAAAAGGGTCAAATCAAGCTCAGCAGTCTTGGCACGGTGCTGAGATCACTTCTGTGCCAGGCACACAGGTGGGATGTGCCTTCAGATGGTTCAGATGCTATGCATTTGGAAAAGTTCAGGAACCAAGGGGTTTTTCCCTCAGAGAAATTGTAGTGAATGTGTTTATAGGCACCACCTCCAAAAGAAAAAACTTTGAGTAAGAAATTATCATAGGACTCTGGCAGAAGGAGGCTTTTTGTGCAGTGTCTTTAAACAGTGATCATCTTATCTTATATTCTGCCTTTGTTCGGCACAAAATGAAAGCAAAGAAGAAATTAGGACAAATTATATGAGTCTTCCTAGTTTGCTGGCTCCTTGTGAGCTCTCTGCCTCCTTTCTGGAGAGAGTTGTGACTGGTAAATGGAAAGGGAATACACTGGCTCATCTCCTGTGCTGAAGTGCTCAGCCCTTCTCTCTCCTACAAACACCTGCATTCTCGATGGGAGAATAAAATCAGCTTGGATTAGTTTTAATTTAAATACTGAGGGGGTTTTGTGGTGGGGAGTTTTTGTGGGTTTTTTGCATTACTTACAAAATTTCAAACACATTCAAATGTTTAAAACCTTTGGAGACTCCAAATATGCCATCTTTTCTTTTGCCTTGCACTCTAGGTGAGCTTTGTGTTTTCCCTAAGTAATACTTTGAAAAGGAATCACTGACTGAAAATTTTCTACAGCAGAGGAAAATGCTAAATTCCACGTGGAAATAAAACATGAGGCTGGACTTGGGAAGTAACTAGCTGTGTAACACCTGCGTGGCACGTTCCCGTCTGTGATGTGAGGCGAGCTGTGCGTGTGAGCAGAGCATCCTTGTCCAGCAGGTGGAGCGATCTGCCCGTGTGTGCAGCCTCCCAGGGCAGGCAGCACGCCTGGATTTACATTCTGCCTGGGGGGCGTTTTCTTATCACCCAACAGTTTCCTGTTCTGAAAATAGAAAGTGTGAACAGACCATTCTTTTCTTCTCGCTTTGAAGTCTCAACTTTCAATATTACGTAGAGGAACGCTATAAAACAATGCGAGTGCTAAAACACGCAGTTCAAGACCTAGGAAAAGTGTTTAGTTGTACTTTTGTTTCTTGTAAAACAAACTCCCTGTTCTCTGTGTGCAAGACGGGCAGGGAAAAAGGAAGAGTCACAGTGCATATCCTTGAGGACATTTCTTTTTTTATTAGGTTGATAGCATCTAGGACATTCTGCACAACTTATCTGTTCCTTGGTTTGTTTTATAAAACTGAAGGTACCATCAAAAGCTGTAGATAGATTTTCTAGCTCTTTAGCCATGAAAATACGAGGTTTGGAGAGCAGGGACAAAACCAGACTGCCTGATTCAGGATGCCTTAAAGTTAGCGGATATGCCAATGAGTGAAAAGGATGGTCAGTGAAAGCATCCTTTCTTTTTCAATCCCGTAAAAGAAAAATATGTTGTTTTGTCTTCCAAAGGTTTGAAATCTTATTGTGGATAAGTTAAGCAGTTTTAAGAATAGGAGCTCTTGGAAGGATTTGAGCATTTGTGGGCTTTCTTATGACTGTGTTTTTCACAAGAACCACTAGGTCTTTGGAAGATTTGTCTCAGAAGCAGAGCTTCTCTGTGCTGAGTTCTGAAGCAAAGCTTGACAGTTTATAACAGCTGTGGTTCTTGTTCTGCTGAGGAAGGGAAGCCACTCCAGGCAATATGTGTGTGGCATGAAAACCATAACTGTGGCAACTGAAAGATTTATCCAAGATAGTGTCAGTCTCATTGATAAAATGTGCTCAGGAGTAAAGGTGTGGCAAGCAAGTTTGGTATGGCTTTCCAACCCACCTGGAGCTTGTGTACAACCAGGCTCAAGTCCTACCTATTTACTCTTCTTTGCTAGCATGTACTTGTTAGATTGAGTTAGGTCATGTGCATAGTTGCACAGCAGAGCAATTGCCTATAAATATATCTTATGGCCCCAAATTAATGGCATTTTGAGACAAAAAGTGAGGCAGCTGACAGCCTGACACACCATTGGCACTCGGTCTGGGTGAATCTGCTCCCTGAGCCTGCAGTGCAGGGAAGCAGGATTTACATGTCCATTTGCCAAACACATTGCTACGGCTCTGCTCTCTCCTGCAGTCAAGAGCAGTGGTTGACCTGGTAAGCACAGCAGCACCAGCAACAGTCATTTAGATCAGGTGAGAAATTTACATGTTGCCTGTTGGCAGCCCAGGATCGTGAGCATGGTTCATGAACTGGAGAAATGAGGAATGAGGCTACTGCTGATCCACAGTTCCCCTTCCCAGCACTACTGGCATTCAAGAATGTTGCCTGCCTTCCAGATCTTGCCACTGATTATGGAAAACAAGGACATAGTTTCTCTTCTTGCTAATTACTGTACTGATTTTTAAATCCTTATTTTAGGCTTGGATTTTCATGGGAGTTGAATTTGTAAAGGCTCTGCTCAGAATCAGTTGTAGTGGAAAGTGAAGTCCATGTTTCCTTAAATCATTGTTTGAAAAACCTTGATCTAATGTTCCTCTTCTAGTAAAGTTTCTGGACACATGAGGTCATAGACTGGCTCTGACAAACTGTAATGTATTGTAGAGATAGGCTGAGTATATTTTGTAGAATTACTTAATCTTCCCTTTCTGTGAGCTAAAATACGTGGCTATACCGAGCTTGTGCTCTGCAGTCCTCTCCCTTTTTCCTATTCCTCTCCTCCACCTTTTTCATATTTCTCTTTCCTGTCAAATGGCAGGGTCTTTACCTGAAGCCAAACAAATTTTACTTTTTTGCATGCTCATCTGAACCTCTCTATCTTTAACAGTTTCTCCTCTCTAAAGCTTCTGTGTATCTGTAGGATTATAAAGACTGAGACCACCTAATGCATCATCTTCATCTTTTAGTGCAATTCCAAGACTTCAGCCTACAGATGTTGCATTTCATCCCACCTATTCATGTCACTTGCATTCAGTTTCCTTTCATCAGATCTATTGATGGGCTTTGGATTAAACCCACAAAAATGTAATTTCATACTGTATTGCGGTAAAAACAAAACTTACTGATTTTTTAAATCCCAAGGGATCAGTCAAACAAGCCCTTACATCTCACACATCAAGAATTCATGTGTATTTTTTTTGTGTCTATCGGAGATCATTTTGAAGGCTTGGTGCTGATATCTTCCAAGCAGCAGTCATGTTTATCTAATGAGCAGATCACTGAAGATGTTATGGTTTGTAAGTGTGCTCCGCTGCTCATCTGAGGTTGATTCTCTGATGCATCTTATGAATATTTCCTGTTCCTTGTTTCACAAAATGGAAAACCTGTGGATAACCAGCTTTGTTAAAGCTCCAGCACAGAAGGAAATCTGCATTTGGATACAGCATTAGTGGTATCTCATAAATAATCCAGGGTTGCTGATGACAATATACCACAAACATTTTAATGACAGGCAGTTAAAGCCTGCAATGACAGTTCATTCCTTCTTGAGTACCTTAGTAAATAAAATCATAATGCTATTTTAATGAGTAGCATTTTAGCTAAGCCTCGGTTACTGCCTCTGCTTTATAAACAGCATTTAAACAAAAACTACTGCAATAACAGATTATGCAGATTGTTTCTTTGACAACTTTGACCTCTGTCCAGGCAGCAGAAGGCATACAGAAGGAGCCATTAAATCCCAGTTTATAGGCCTACTTCTGTTCCCAGGTGAACAGGTCTTCATTTCACCTACATGGAAACAAGCAAGCTGCACAAGGTGGCTGAGGCTGGAACATAAGAAACTTTTATTAATACTAGGACCAAAACAACTGAGAATTTAGCTCAATTATCATTGTATCCCTCAGGATGTTTTCAGGGCCAATATTTGGGGAGAAGCACCTCTTAATTGAAAACAAAGCATATTTGGCATTGAAGACACAGGAGAAATATGAAACAGATCACAGAGCTGACTATTCATTTAGCTTTTAGGAGCATAATCTTATTTTCAGTCTTCAAATAAAGTTATTGTACTTTTTTCCTCAGACAAAATCACTGTATCAGTGGTAGAACAGGCTGCAGGTTAAATTGATTATTCTTACCCCCAAGGCATCTTCCAAGAACAATGCAAGTACCATGAGCCAGTATCTTTGGCTCTGAAATGTTTTGAAAAACATAAAAGATAAGGTAGCTATAGAAAAGAAACCTAGTTGTTAAAATGCTTTTGTCTGTAACTTTTGTACAGTAGAGAGAAGGAGCCTTCCTTTGGGAATTACTTAGATTTTCACATAACCATTGCAATTTAATATCAGGTTTTTACTGTGATGCAAATTAGCTGCTATAGTAATTAAAATGTTATAATAATTAAAATTAGGAAAACATGAGAGAGCATAAATTCTGACAAGTTAGGTGTGAAATGATAGCAAGGCACTTTCTGGCACACAACTTGTGAAAGGTGTTAAAGCTAGAACCAAAAGGGTTTTTTCCAACCACATCAGGGATAGGTGGCCTAGAAGAGAGTCAGGGAAAGAGAGACAATGGGCAGCTGGGAGAAGTGGCAGGGAAACAGTCTCAGGGAAGAGGCATCCCCAGGGTATGTCTGTAAAGGGACCACTTGCTCCCAGAGGACACAGTGTATTGTGCTCTAAAATCATCTTAAGGCCACTGTTGCTACTATTAGAAAAGAAGGGAAAGAACTGGTAACGTGAATTTCAGCAAAGTGCAAGGGTTAGCTCTTGATGACAAAATTGTAAGAATTAAAATGAAGTAAATATGTTAGCAGTGTAGCTCTCGGCTGCTACACAGCTGGTACTCTCAGCTGATATGTCTCCCAGCCATCACCCCTCACTTGAACACAGCTTCACACCATGCCTGTGCTCCTTCCTGTGAAGCAAACCCCTTTGCTCTACCTGCCCTGAGGTCAGTTTATGGTGCTGGAGAGCTGACCCCTTGCTCTTCCAAGAGTCTTTCTTGGAGTTATGTTCCCTACTTCCTTCCCTTGTTGGAATTTCCCAGCCTTTTTGAGCTGTCCCTCTTGAAAACTTGCTCTCCAAGAAGCTATAGCAAGGAAATAGGGTTTTACTAAATATAGCTGTGAAAATTCCATTTTTCTTCTTTTTCTCTGTTCTTGAAGTACAATCACAAATTTTCAAATGTAGCATGAAAGAGCATCCTGCCCTTTGTTTCTCTCTAGGCTCATCTTCCCAGTTTCCTCCCCTTCTAGACTGCATTCCCATTGTTCTTTTATTACTATCTTCTCTCCAGTTTTCTATCTTTGACTATCTCCAACATTTGCACAATTGTTACTGCACTTTATGGATCTTATCTTTTGAGTTGTACTATTTGCACTCCATTGAATATCTTGTCAGTTACTTGCAGATGACATCTATAATACAAATAAGAGTTAGGGTGTGGCATTTTTTACTCCACACCTGTCTTTACTTCCTGGCAGTGTTAGGGATGCTGCTGTGAGACCTAGTATTTACCAAGGATTTCTTTGAAACTCTGTGGTGTGTCCCCTGATTCAATCAGCAGTATTTTGTAGGAATAGTTAAGGTCGCTCCTAAGCTTTTAGAGGGCTGCAATTTTCACCTAGACACCAACAGGTGAAATAATCAAATTGACATACTGGGAGGAACTATAATAGAGGATGTGATTAATAGACACTTGGGGAAAGTCTGTATGGCATTTGTAAAATCTCAAAAATCAACTACTTCCTTTAATGATTCAGTAAGCACAGGGATATGAGATGGCACAGGTGTGATTTTCAGCAAGATCGCTGTCCAAAAGCTCTTTAAGAAAACCAGTTGTCAGGAGAGGAGAAAGAATGTTCTCCTGCGGGATAAAGCTGGTGAAAGAGTTGGGCATTCCGTGTTTGGTAGTACCCCCTTACTTTATAAAAACAGGGAAGACTGTGTTCCAGGCTGGGGTAAGTGTTCTCGTAGAAAGGTATGACTGAGGTAAGAGAGGTCAGTGCTGATATGATGTTACCAGGAAGCAACAAAAACAACACTGAAGCAGTTTACTAGTCATAACAAAGCAAAGCATTGAAATTCAGCTCATGTACAGTTGAGAAGGTTTGTCCTCAGCACTCAGAGCTGCAGTCCACAGATGCTCTGGGTCCTGACCCCCACGAGCTTGGAGGAAGTGCACAGATTATCAGATGGGTTGGTATTTTTATTTGCACAGGGAAGCAGTCTCCTAGAGAAGAATTTTTTATGTGAAGCTACATCAAGTCATGACTCAATTTTTCTAGATGGCAGAAAATGATGATGCAGGACAGAAGGGTTAAATCCCAGCTGAATTGCAAGAGCAGCTGAAGGAAAGGCATTCACATTTGAGGTGCTGCCCTGGCTACAAAGCAAGGAGTTCATGCAGCTGTAGTTCTGATTTGTGTTTAATCGTAGATGATTCAGGAGCATGAGAACGTGCCTGCTCTTGTTCTGATTTATCCATTCTCTTTCAAGTTTGCATTCTGGGTAAGCAAAAAGTCGCAGGAATGACAGTGAAGCCAAAGAAAGGTAATTTTCTGCAGACACATCAGGCCTCATTTTCCAGCTAGACTTAACAGAGAAAGAAAGAAACTGTTGAGTTGGCCTCTGGTTTTCTAGCAGTGAGCAGCAGCTGTTTTGGTAGCAGTAGCAGCAGCTCATATAACAAATGTTTCATGATGAATGCAAACAAAAGCCAGCCCTGAAATTCCTGCTCCACTATGTCCGCATAAAATATAAGACCAGTTCAAAATAACGTAACTATTCAACTTAAGGGATATTTTCTCCCCCTCTAAATAAATTCCATATGAGAATTAGTGTTTGGTCTGCTCAGTTCTCCAGGGCTCACCCAGAAAATTTTTATCATATAGGCCGAGGGCAAAAAGTGAGCACAAAAACCAACCAAGAAAAAGTATTTTTAGAAGAAGTGCACATGCAAGAGGTTGTGTGGTTTGGGCGAAGGTTTGGAGAATGCCAAACATGCTTACTGAATTGAAATTTCTGCTGATGTTTGTGAGTTGGCTAAATTCACTTGCCTCCAAAATAGGTCTTGGAGGAATTCTTTATGCATCTCTGTGCAATTTGCTTTCTGAAGATGACTTGTAGTTTTAAAGGCATCTACATGTTAGAAGAGTGTTATGCCCTCTAGCATAAATTTCTTTCCAGGTAGCTAGTGGGAGGATTTCTAGGGAATGCAATTTGCTGGTCAGTGCATAGTCAGGGGAAATGAGGATATTGAAGAGAGAGAAAAATATAATAATTGGAGACTCAGGAGAAATACAAAAGCTATCCAGGAGGCAGTGTCTTAATTGTTACCTTCCTCCAGTTGCTTAAAGTTAAAATAGCAAGTAAATACCAGCATTTACCCATCCTTCCCAGTTCTGCTGTTTGCTGAAAGTCTGGAACAGCATCTGTTGTCTGCCCATGCAAACACTCCTGCTCTGTTCTCAGGCCCTGAAATACTCTCTTCACAATCAGTTCTATGTTCTAGTCAGCTCTATGCATCCACCATAGGAGAAAACCTAACTTCTTGTGTTCTGACAGATTAATGATAAAATAATATAGCTTGTATAATATAGTTGTTGTGCCTCTTGCAATATGATTCTAATACCTTTTGTGTAATGCAAATTTTGAAGGAGGTTTGTCTTCTTCCATTTTGTTCCTTTGAACTGAATTTTGAATGGCCTGTGAAGTTGTGTTGCTGTGTGATATATTGCTATTCTTGGGGTACACATGTACCTGTAAGTCATTATGGGTATCACATCTTTGGTGTAGCAGAGCATGCAAATGTAGGGCTTGGAACAAAAACTGTGTGCTTGTCTTGTCTCTGCTTCTCCTGCTTCTTGTCTGTTTTGATTCATTTCCAAGCCATCAACTACATTATTTCATTTCTTTGTATTTGTGGAGTGGAAGGGGGAAAAGGAGATTGATAAAGGGTGCTGTTGGATCTAGCAAAGGCAAGAGAACAGAAGGGGTGGGCTCTTTCAGGTTTTGCTCCTTTCTCACTAGAAAGAAGTGAAGCACAAGTTACTGGGAGAGCCCAGTGGTGGTGTTTGGCCTGTGTGGAGGGAAGACAGGGGCAGGGAGCACACAGCTGTTGCTGCAGCAGAGTTTGGTGCATTCAGAGAGCCACGGGTGTGAACAGTCAGCCAGAGCCCACAGCGCTTTGCAGAGCTGTGCTCCTGTGGCTTTTAGGATGTTACCAAGTCTGGAGGTTTACTGCCTGGGCATGAGCACATGCTTTTTTTGTTACATAAAATGAGAGTGTGGAATTAATGGGTGACTGATATATAATATACATCTTCCAAAAGCTAGTGGAAATTGGACATGACAGAAGTGACAGCATAGCCAAAGAAAATTTATTTAAAACATTGAATGAAAATATTCAACAAAAACTCTTGTTTTATCCTAAATACCACTAAATATTTTCTGGGCATTGAAGTCTTACTTTTATTTTAAGTTTTCTTCCACTCCCTACTGTTCTATGAGTGCTCTGCCAGTTTCACAATAGCCATGATTCATCCTTGAAAGGTCTTCAGACAGCTGACAAACCTGTCTTACTTCACTGGGTATTGACATTATTTAATGTCCGTATTTAAATTATGTACCAGGGAAACTGAACTCTCTGAATGATCAGTGAAGAGAGGTAAATGGCTGTTTTACTCTCTGGGGGTTGTTTGGTGGCCTGGGTGGCTCTCTGGAGTTCATCAGCAGGAATACTCCTGACTCATGCTGTGCACTGGTACACAGTAGGGTAGAGAGGGATGTTGACATGCAGTAGTGTTTGTAGGAGCAAGGATGAAGTATGCCTATAAAAACAAGGTTTATGTCATCCTTCTTAGTGCTTTCCTTGCCTATCCAACAGACAGATCTGTGCATCATTGAGTGTTATTTGATTTAAGTTTTGGTGGAATTGTTTGGGGGGGTTTTTGCCCCTCACTTTTTACTCTCGGCCTATGTGATAAAAATTTTCTGGGTGGGCTTCACTTGGGTTTTTTTTTTAGCACCCCACTATATTTTTCTGCAATGATTCCAGGAACAAAGTCTATGACCTTGGTTCCCTGTAGGGCACAGAAACACAGCAGAAGCCCAGGACTCTCCTACTAGGAGTAAAGGAGGTGAATGAAGAGGAAGTTCTATTCTAGTAAACTCTAAAGAAACTCCTGCATGGTGAACAAAGCAACTGCTAGAGAGTGAATGAGCTGCAGAAGATGGGAAACCTGGAGAAGGATTTTGGACAGTAAAACTATGCAGGGATCTTGGAGAGGGTGAAGCATGGCAGGGCCAACTGGGGTTAGGGATGTTGATTGAGCAAACCTGCTTAGGTATTTTTGGCAGTGAGGTAATTTCACCAGTTGCTTCCTCGGTATTCTCTCCAAGATTTTTGGATTAGCACATGTGAGATATGTCTCTGTCCTTTTACTGTCCACAGCTTACATTTCAGTGTTTGAGAAGTCTTCAGTCTGTTTTTCTGCACTGAATTATGGTTCATAGGGAATAGTGTTTGTCTGGTTTCACCACATGAGTTACCAGATGCTTTCCACATCTTCCTTAGGGTTATTATTTAGGATTTGTGGGTATTTCAGGTGTGGGAGTTTTTTGCACTATAGATTCTTATTCTATCTATTCCCATTCCTTATTTAATTCAGTAAGTGGTAAACTCAGTGGTAAATTTTGGGTGTCGGTGATGTCAATTAAAAACTCCTACAGTCAGGACATCAGCTGGGAATCCTGGATACCAAATAGCATTTTGAAGAGTCCATGTTCTTACCTGAATTTGGGTACTTAGTCTAGTTCATGATTTTGGGTGTCAAACCAATTAATTGATTTTCTGTAATGACCAGGTGAGTGCTAAGCATGTAGGGTGTGTGTTCTTTTTAAGAGCAATGAAGCAGATTTCTTGTTTTGTTTGCAAATGGCAAATTGTTCTCTTCAGTCAACATAGAAAAAGGATGAAATGAGTGCTTAGTCCAAGCCCTTGAAAGAAACACATTATTATGATGGGCATACATATACAGACATCCTGATACACATACATATTCATCCAGATATACCAAGAACAGGTCCCAGAGGAAAGTAAACCCTTTTTGCAGTCAGCCATTTTTATTAGTTCTTATTATTTATTAGTTGAGAATAATAAGAACAAATTGCATCTTGTACAGCTTTGCCTATTTGGTGCAGACATGCCAATGCAAGTGTTTGATAGCAGGAAAATACAGTCTGTTGTCTTACACTTCAGCAAACAGCTCACCAAAGATGTCAGCCCAGTTTTTCTTGAACTTCTACTAATAGAGGAGCAGTGAAACTGCAAGGCATATCTGTCTGTATATTAATTTTCAGAATTTACTTGGCACTGCCTTCTGCTGCTGGTGGAATAAGGAATTGGGTGGCCCCAGTACTTTGTGCATTTGCAGAACACCTTATTTAGCCTATTTTAAGGGCAGACTTACCACTTAGCCAAAGGTTCTGCTTTGAATCATTGAAAATTATTTTCCTTGGTGCATGTTTTTGCAAGCTACTTGTAGAAATCAATGGTTTGAGTTCTTGCTTAATTCATCAGCCCAGTTCACAGGCTGCTTCAGTTACCCTTTCAGACCAAATCTTGGTGTGCGTCCCACTCCTTCAAAAGTAATAAAAAGTTAAGCGCAAAGCTTTGTATCTCACGTGCAAAAAGGGAAAAACTCCTAGTCCCACACATCTTTTCATACTGTATACACATGTGTGAGTAATATAGTGAAGAAATGGCACATGATACATCAGTATATTTTATTAGCAATTGTCACTGCCAGACCAATATTTTGATTTTGAAATAGTGGCAGAAGTTGTCCAGATTGCCACTAAAATCAAAGGTTGAATCTAGCACTGCATCCCTGTTTCTGAGTCTTAGCAGGAAAAGACAAAAAGCAAAAGATACAACGAAAGTGTTTTGATAAACAGATGTCACCACTTTCAAGTGCTGAATCTCAGTTTAATTTTTCCCATGCTACATAAATAGTTCCTTCACTTCCTTTAGCCTTGTAGTTCTTCATTTCCCACTGTAACTCAAACAAAATGAAAAAACCTGTTATATTTATAAGGACTCTCTATTTGCTCTGTTTAAGGGTTTTTGTTTCTTCAGTAAATGTACTTAATAAAATTAAATGCTCTGGGAATGTGCCAGAAATGCTGTCAGCCACTATGGCAAGCAGATGGATGAAGTTTCAGCAGAACGTGATGTGCCCAGGTTACTTGGTTTATTTAGAAGCTGATGACCAGAGTCACTGGACTGTACTAGAGTAGCCTGTGAGGAATGTGTTTTTAAAGAGCTCAGAGTCACAATTCCATATTCCCAGCACCTATGGCTTTACTGGCAAACTTGGCCCCATCAGGCATTGAATTGGGTCCTGGAACCCGCATACTCAGCACTAAGACTGGATGTGAAGGCAGTCTAGCTGCAGCATCTGTCCCCCCATTGACTGCCAGGGTTGATTCTGCTATTTTGACTGGTTAAGCCAGGTGTCCCCTTCCTCCTTCAATCCTCCATGTACGTCCATCCCAAAGCTGCACACTCAGTTGCAGAGGACAACCTCCCCAGTAGATTTTTTTTTGGCTGGAAAGCAGCTCAGGGGAGAAGGACCTAAGAGTGCTGTTGACAGCTGGCTTAGCATGAGCCTGAGTGTGCCCAGGTGGGCAAGAAGGCCAGAGGCATCCTGGCCTGTGTCAGACACAGTGTGGCCAGCAGGACCAGGGCAGTGACTGTCCCCCTACACTTGGTACTTGTGAGGCCACACCTGAAGTGCTGTGTCCAGTTCTGGGCCTCTCATTGCAAGAAAGACACAGATGTGCTGGAGGGTGTCCAGAGAAGAGCAGCAGAGCTGATGAAATGTTTAGAGGGTAAGTCATATGAGGAGCAGCAGAGGGAGCTGGGCTTGTTTAAGCTGGAGAAAAGAAGGCTCTGGGGAGACCTTACCACTCTCTACGACTACCTGGAAGGAGGTTGTATCCAGGTTGGTGTCCTCTGCCAGGGAACCAGCAACAGGACAAGAGGAAATGGCCTTAAGTTGTGCCAGGGACCATTCAGGTTGGACATCAGGAAAATTTTCTTCACTGAAAGGGTGTTTGAGTATTGGAAGAAACTTCCCAGGGAAGTGGTAGAGTCACCATCTCTGCAACTGTTCAAGGAAAGAGTAAATGTGGCACCTAGTGCTATGATTTAGTTGACATGGTGTGTTCAGTCAAAGGTTGAACTCAGTGAACTTGGAGGTCTTTTTCAGCCTTAATGATCATATGATTCTGAGACAAAACCTGATTGTGTGCATTGGTCACCCACTGAGCATCAAGCCTGGGTGAAAACATGTGCCTCAGAGCCCTCTTGTTATGTGTAAGTGCATACATCAACATGGTCAATGTCCTTTCTGCACAAATGTACACTGAGCCTCCCAGAGGTGAATTTTTTTTTGGACAGGCCTTTCTAAAGTTGGCTTGATTGTTTATTTTTGCGTTGTTTTTCTTACTATGGAAACCCTGAATGTACTATTCTCTCAGATAACTTTTTCATCATGTTTTCCACAGAACTTCATTAAAATATTCTGTATTCAAAAAAAATATTCTTCTAGTAAGCGTAGCAAGTTGAATTAAGATTTTGTAGATTCAGGCTCAGATTTTTGTTTAGAGGAATAGGTGTTGAAATTGGACACTGAAATGTTGACTCTTGTTTCTCAAGGGTATTTTCTGTGTTGTGTCATCAGATAATTTAAATTTACTTAGAGAACTCACACAACATCAGTGCCTTCTCATCACTTTGTCCTTTAGTCAATGGGCTGGTGATGGCAAGAGGTTGGGAGAGGACACAGCCAGGACAACTGACCCAGACTAATCAAAGAGATTGTTCATACCATATAACAATGTGTTCAGTAATCAATAAAAGTAGAGCTGGAGGAAGGAGTGGGATCTTTGGCTTCTAGGATGGCCATTGCTTATGCACTGACAGGAATGGGGAAGGGATGTCATTTGCATCACTCCCTCCCTGCCTCCTCCAGATTAAACTGTTCTTATCTCTACCCACAAGTTTTCTTGCTTTTGTTCTTCCTGTTCTCTCCATCCTCCCACTGTGGCAGCAGGAGAAAGCAAATGGCCACATGGGTGCTTGACTGCTGACTATGGCTAACCTGCCTCAACAGGTTTCTCACTTTATCTTGCTATAACTTTTAACATTGCACATCTCGTGAGTAATGTTGGATGTCTTTATTCCGGCACTCCTGAAGATTGCATTGTAGAAAACTGCAATGTTCTTCAACAAAAGCCTAGGTTGTTGTACACATAGTATTCATTTTAGTAACCTCATTCTCTCCCAAAATTGATTTATCTTGTAGAGCTTTTCCTAATTGCTGTCACATTCTTCCTGGTTCCTGTCTAGTTTTATTCTTATTCAGATGTGTTAACATTTATGAGTACCCATAAATACTGAAATGGAAAGAGACAGCAGGTCATTTTATCTCCTGTTTTGTTAATCACAAGGGAAAGGTTTGTGCAGTATAACTTTGAAGCACAGTAGTCATTATGTCAGGTCTAGTACTGTCATTAAACTCATGTGCAGACTATCCTGGAAACTTTGATACTAGCCAGTCTCTAGCACTGGCATGAAACTGCTGGTTGAAATATTGCAGACATAAGACAATTTACAGGATTAAGTGCAGGAGCAATGGCTTTTCGTACCCGTAAGTCTTTCATTCCAATTTGTGTGTGCTTTCAGAGTGTTCAGCTAAGTCCTTTAACAAGCAATAGAGTTAAGGCTACTGGGAATATACTTCCTGTAAACAAGGTGATAGATGGCAGAACAATGTGCCCATGTATCTCTTCCCTGTCTGTACATTCATGTTAAATGGGAGTTGAATTAAAAAAGATCATTGAGCAAACCCTGTTTCCTCAATGGATTGTTCACAGTGCTGACGCACAAGCAAGAATGGTAAAGGTGTGCTGGAGCTGATCATGTCAGTCACTGAAGACAGGTGAGAGTTACTACAGAGGCAGCTGTCTTTGCCACTGTCTGGTATAGATGCAAGGAGTGCATAGGGAAGCCTTTATCTTCAAAGATCTTAGTCTAATAAGTGTGTCAGAAATGCTATTTTTACACTTCTTCTGTAAGAAAATATATTGCCTGGAATATAGAGCAAGTACATGCATATGTAAATCTTGATGGTGTTTGAACAGCTTCTAAGCACCTAAAAACATTCTGTGTATTAACCCAAACGTTCTGTATATTAACCCAAGCAGATTAAAATCATACTTATCCTTGAACCGGGGCCTGCTTCCACAAGTTCTCATGCATATAAAGAATTGCCAGGGGAAGTCTCCTGCCACAGGTCAGTGAAACATTGCATCCTGTGATACAGCCTCTGAGGGAGCACTTTGGTGCTCAGGATCAAACAGGTCACACAAGACATAGGGAATTGCTTTTGCCTTTTCCAAGCCCCCATCCCTCATCTGTTGCTGCGCTGCTAAAGAAGTGCTGAGATTGGCATGAAGAGCCAGTGTATCTATGTAACATCTGCAAAAGCATCTGCCTCCATGATTGCCAGGAGAGAAACAAACTCTCAAATTGCAGCAAATCCTAGGTGTCCCAGGATTCCTCATTGCAGACATGACCGAAGGCTCTGTAACAGAGGCAGTGAAAAGCCCAGGCATGAATTCGCCTTGACTTGGGTTTAATGCATTTGTGGAAATCCAGCGGGAGCTTTGGTTGCTGTGAAGTCCTGAGACAGCTAAATGTTAGGCTGATGTATCTGTCAGACTCTTGGGTGTCTGCTAGGAATTACTGTCTTTTTGTGAGTGAGGACACTTGTCCGTCACGTGAGCATGTTAGTGCAGGCATGGAGGGCAGAGTGGGTTGCCTGGAGCTTCCTGGAAGGAGGAAACATGCATTCTTGTTTCTGGTTCATAGTGACCTCAGGGTACATGAAGACCCTGGCAGCCTTAGCGCTTGGCCCTGTTGGGACATTATTCTTTGCCTTCTCATCTGAACAGTAGAAAATCAAGATGTTCCCTCCCCAGGAAAAGGACAGGGTGAGAATTGCATTAGCCACACTATGAGATTACTCTCCTCTCCCAGGGCTTCTAGATAATATAACTCGTTTTCTTTTTATTTTTTTTCTCTTGCTGAAACAAGTCTGCCTGTGTTAAACAACAGACCCTTTTCCTCAGTTTTGGCCAGAGGAGGAAGCCTTTGTCCCGATCTCCTGGCAGCTTGCCAAGGCAGTTGGGCTATGGGCCAGGAGGGGGTGAACTTGAAAGGAACAGTGTGTTGTTTCTGCTCTGGTAGCATTCTTCCTTCTTCAGCAGTGCCTTGGCCCCTGGCTGCCTTCAGTCACTCGTTATACACAAAGGAACCTAAGGGCAAAAGAGACAATTTTCTCTTGACTGCCTGTAACTTGAAATAATAAGAAATAAAACCATTTTGAGGCTTTCAGTTGTCTGTGTGCAGACATGGTTGGGAGAAAATCTTCTTGGAACCGCCAACTTTCTCACAACGGAGAAAAGAACCAATAGCATCTTTTCTCCCCCATTTTAATAGCAGCTTTCATACAGTAACATGCATCTTTCCAGTCTTATATCTCCTGTCAGTTGTGATTTTACCTTGGCAGTGAATAAGTTTTATAACTGGACATTACTTGCATCCTAGTTAGTANGTTATGTAAAGAAATAAGCAGTCATATGTATGCTCTTGGAAGCCTTAGGCTTAAGGCTAAGAGTCTAAGACGCTGCATTTAGAATTAAAAAATGTTTAGGCCACAGTTTCAACATTTTTTTTTAAATATATAGGATTATTTCCCATTCCTTCAAGGCCTGATACTACAGGGTGATGACCACTAGTTTTGAACAGTCAAGAACTGGAAAACATAGCAAGCAAATTGGGTGTTCAGACATCTTCCAAAAAAGACATTCACTGAGGTATCTGAAATGCAGTGACAAAAAGGCTTTTGCAGTGCTTCTGACTTGGAAGCTGATGCAAGCAAGATGTTCAAAACTTGGATCTGTGAAAGGCTTAAAGGAATCACTGGGTCATTGAGCTTGGCTTCTTGTGTGCTACAGGCCACAGAATCTCTCCTCTGCATAGAGACCAATATCTGGAGTTCATTAAGTTATTCATCATTGATGCAAAATTATCAAGTGATAGCAAATCAACTGTGTTTGTTTTGTACTAACAATTAATCACCTTCACCACTTCAAGAAAGTAGTGCCTTATTTCCTGCATCCAACCCTTCAGTGCCTGTAGTTTTCTCAGCATGAAAATATGCAGATACTATAAACAAGTCACCTCTCAATCATCTTTTTTTGGTAAGCTGACCAGAACAAATTTATCATCTTTCCTCAGTGTCCCTTTCAACCCCAGTGTTCATTCTGAGGCTGTTTTCATAGTCTTTCTGATTTAGGATGTGGTTACAAAACTGGATGCTATATGCCAGTGTTTCACTTACCAATACTATATATGGAAATAAAGATACCTCCACCTCTCTCCATCCCTCTTGGACTTCTTAGCTTGCACAGCACGCCTTTTCATCATTTCCTTTTTGTGGACAGAAATCACAGATAGCAGCCTACCATGACTCGAAGCACAAAGGCAAGATGCCTGCTCTAGATTCTCAAGTCCTGGGCTGTATCTCTGCAGATTTTCTGCATTACATAACTGTGGTGAAGCTTTTCCTGCTCGTAAGCACTGCTGATGTTTGTCTCGGTCACTGCAACTCTCTATTCTGTCTGCAAAAAAGTGATAATGTTAGTATCTGCATAACCTACTATGCAGCCCTGTTCACAAGCCTTTTGTAAGAACCTATTTTTAAATTGTGGTTTTGTAAGATCCAGATGTGGCTGGATTCATTCAGTAACTCTTAAACAGCTATAAAAGATACATTAGAAATGGCAGTGTATGAGCTGCAACCATAGCAGTTGTTTCGGCAACTCAAACTAGACAATCCTGGCATTTCCTCTGCAGATGACTTTGGTTTTGGCACCTCCAACTCTGTCTAGTTCAACTTAAAAGTTGCTTAATGGCTATAAAAGTACCTGACCACATTCTCATAAGAATCTGCCTGTTCATTCTACCAGTGTGGGTTATTTTTCAACTTTCTATGTTAACCTACCTGAACTGGGAATGCAACATTAAAATGCACCAAATAAAGGAGTCTCTTAGAAGATCCTGCTGAGGTTTGTTATCTGATCTTGTGTGAGATACAGCACACTTCCAGGCTGAGGACAGCATCAGAGGCAGTGTGTGGTACAGGAGGGTGGGCTGAAGTGTCCCATGCAGCTGGAAATCCATGTTGTTGGATCCACAGCTCAGAGCTGGTAGGAACAAAGATGTAACACTGTGAGGTTTACAGGAAGAGAGTTGAGAGATTTCACTATAATACTTACTGGTTGGAAAAGAGACTTCAGAGAGTGGTAGCTGGAGAAAGTTACATAGTTGCATTGCTGTGTTGTATGGCAAGCGTTTCCTAAGAGTAGTATAAAACTTTTAACAGCTCCAGGAGTGTGTAAGAGCGCTGTTGAATTGGTATTGCTGTTGCCCTGTCCAGTTGGCAGTCAAACCAATGCAGTGCTGACCTCTGCAATATTTTCCAAATAAATGTTACTTGCATAGTGTAGGAAGATGTTTGTTATTTATGGCCATATCAGCCCAAGGTACTCCTTACGTTTATCACTTATCACTAACTTATTTTCTTTTTTCTTCATCTTTCTTCCTTGCTGTTATTTTATGTCATGCCTCCTTGGTGTTTACATCCTTGAACATTAGTAGATCTTTGATTGCATGTCTTTCAGATTATCTCTTTGAACTCTTCCTGGCCAATCTCTGTTTTGGCATCCCTCCATTTTTCTGTGCCGCTTTATCATTATCAGAGCTTCCTGCATTTTGTCTGTGTTAAAATAAATAGTGAAATTATATAAGATTAACAGGGAGACTATTCTTTCCTCCAGTTTATTTATTGATTGTAGTGGTAAGAAAGAAGAAAGAACATTGCTGCCTCACCTAGTTCTATCTCTGTTACTGACAGCCATCATTTTACTGTGCCCAGGCTAATGACAGTCTGGTGTTTGCTGCCAAGATCCCTGCTTGATAAATAATAGGATGTTCCATTTCCTAGGATTGCAGATCTCTGAAGTTCTGGGAGTTTCTGTGACCTCTGGCGAGCTGCTCTTTCAGAGAAATCCATACCTGACCTTTAGGAAATAGGAAACAGCTGTGTGCCAGCGTGCGAGAGTTCTCCTAATCCCCTGGAGTTAGGAGTTGTTCTGTGTCCACAATAATTCAGGACAAAAGTTCTAAAACAAAGCAAGCATTGCTGTGAGCTTGACATAACTGTCCCCATTATGCACGTGAGGGTCTAAACTTTATCTACATGTCGTTAAAACTTACACCATGTTTTGTTTGTGTGAATATCTGAGAGTAAACTAGTGGTGAAGAGGTTAATAACTGGGATTCATGGTATTGCAGATAAAGTTGTTAGATACTGTGGGAGAAATTGCTACTCCACTTTTCAATCAGTTTTGATTTTTAATTTATTTCTGCCTGGTCAACATTTCTGTTAGATTTTCTCCACCATCCCTGCTTTCCATTAACAAACGTGAGCCTAAGCAAGGTGCTCCATGGCAGAGAGTGGCTGAAACATACCATCCCTCCTCCCATTTAGATCCAGGGACATGCCCTGGGATGAAACTGAGTAGCAGTAGCCATGTGGCCATAGGAAAGAGGTACGAGCCCAGCACATTGGTGTCTCATCCATTCTCCCCAAACTGTCCTTTTCCAGACATTCTTCAAGAGCCAGGCTAAAAAATTCAAGTTTGTATAGTAAATCACTTGTGCCAGCAAATTTTTTGCTGAGCTGCAGCTGAACCTTCAGGGGGAGATAATTTCTAGCACAGCCGTCAGAGCCCTGGTTGGCACCACAGCAGTGAGAGGCAGATCAAGCAGAGACGTCAGATCTAACCACAGTGACATACATTTATTTCCATTTGAAGCTCTGGAGCAGTAGGTGTGTGCTGTAGCTCAGCTGCACAGAACTGAGACGCGAGGCTCCCTGCACGGTAGCACAAAGTGAGTTTGCTGTACCTGTGACAGCCGTCGTGTTCGCACGGCTGTGGGAGCAGCACAGCTCGGCGTGGCCTTCTTCCACCGCGGGCATGAACTTGGCAAGCCCAGGGTTCTGCTGGCCTGCAGCTGCCCTGTGCTGCCTCCAGCCTGGCTCACCTCTCCTCAAGGCCCCCCCAGGGGCACTGGCTCCCTGTGGCTTCATCCAGGAGCGGTGCTGAGGAGCAGCCTCTGCATGGCGCCCTCCAAAACAGCAGGACTCTGGAGAGCCCTTCGTTCTGACATTTTCTTCTGAGGTGGAGAATGCCTTTAGGATCATTTTGTCTAAATATGGTAATTCAAGGGTTTTTGGAGCCACAAGTTATAATACTCACTTTTCCCTATGGTTTGGATTGCTGCAGTGAGTAATTTCCATTTCTTAGTTAAAAAAAAAAAAAGTGAGAGTGTGGAAAGTAACAGTAAACACTCATCAACTGGTTACCCAAAAGAATTTAATTCTCTTCATTCCTATCTGCATATCAGTTTAGTCTTAATTCAAGGAATGAGCAGGCTGCACTGAGAAGTTGCATTACTGTATAGCACATTCTTCTAGTAATTTCAAATAACGCCAAAGTAAACACATTTTTAAAAAATAGCCTAGCCCTAAGAAGTAAATAGTATCGTTTGTTGCCCTCCATCTGGTTAGATGTCTCAAAGGTCATAAAATGGGGGTCCTTTGGTGGGGCAGCTGGGTTTATGTAGCATATGCAGATTGGTATTTTGGCTTTAAGCCAAATCTACCTAATTTTCTGTTTTGCTTCTATGATGAGGTGGTTGAGGTGACTTCAAGGGGCAATTTTGTGATTTCATCCATATTTGTATTAGAGAGCCTTTTAAAAGTATTTAAGATTAAAACGCAGTCTAATAAAGTTCAAGTACAAAAAATAGCAGAATTCACTTGTTTTATCAAAAGGCTGAGTCTGCAGCCAGGCACTGGCCCAACTCACGCCATCCAACAACCCACACCTCACAGCTCTTCATGCTCTGCAGTTCCAATGATTGTGCTGCAAGGCAAACAAACAGGAGCCAGAAAAATTACACAGCCCCTGCAGCCTTCCAGAGAGTGGGTGTTTCTATCTGTTTGTACATGTACTTCTGCAGTCATAGGTGCGTGCACAGAGCAGGGAATTGCACACATCCAGAAACCCCTGTGCCACTGCAACAGCAGATTCAGAGGAGTGTATTGTGCTGCAAGGGTGGCACGGAGCACGGGACATTGCTTTTGGCCACTCCTGCTCCCACAGCCTGCCCCCTGGAGAAATCAGCCTCGTGCTTTTCACCTTGGCATTGTTGGCAGCGCTCCTGGGCTAAGCACGAGTGCCTCTCTGCTGGGAGAAGCAGCCACCGAAGGGAGCTGGAGCTGTCAAAGTGGCTCTCCCCTCTTACAGTCCTGGAGGGACCGTACAAGTAAAGAGCTTTTTCCAGTGAGCTAAATGGAGTTTTCTGTGGCAGAAATAACTTATGTAAAATAAAAACTAATTTGGCGGGCAGTATAAAGGCTTAAGGTAATAAATACAATATTTAGTAGTATATATTTGCTGCTGAATTTGTAAAGAAAACCAGACTGCAAAGCTGGCAGCAGCTATCAGCTGAGCACAATAAAGAGGAATGTCTTGAAGTGCTCAGTAATCATAAGAAAGTTTTCTCACCCAAGGACAGACTGAGCACACTGGCCTTCCTGGAGTGTAGCCATCTCACACCCTCAATGGCAATTTGAAGGTAACTTGAGCAACTTGACTGAGAATTTAACAAGATTGAGATATTGTTGTCTGTTCCAGTCCGTGGATAAAGGTGATGCAGAAGAGAGTAACCTCTTGGGGAACCCAGATATTTTCACCAAAACTACTTCACACTCTTAACTACAGGTCCTGCTTTCTATACCAGTGTCTGTTTGAAATGCAAACAGTTCCTGATCCTTCCTCTACACTTTTTCTTAGCTAAATAGCACATAAAAATTGCATCTTCCTTTCTGGCTGGGGTTCTTTTTGTATATTTTAATAATTTCACTACTATCTAAATAAAACTAAGCAAATTGATAAAGTCAGTAAATATAGAACATATTTCACCATATGTCACTGTAATTAAAGAACAGAGAACTCTGTGTACTCAATTGTTTACTTATATATGTAAGCAGAGACAGATTTCAATGTGAAGAACTACTAAGTCTGGTGTAAAAGTTCCATTTAATTCCACTAGTATTAGGTTTTAATAATTACCAACTAATAAAAACCATTCTTCCTTTAGAGAAGGAATTAAAAGTATAGACGCAAAATAGAATGAATGCTTTAAATAACTTTTTTGTGATTTAGAACAGTGTTGCATTGAGTAAGCTAGTCAACGTATCTTCTCTTTTTATCATTCTTCCTACATTTCTAATTAGTCTGCTGAAGTTGATAAGCAAAACTGACTCTTTCAGATATAACTTTTTTCTTCTGCACTAGATGGGTGTGACAAAATGAAGTCCAGTGATTAAGAGAATGTCCACCTCAGCACCACTTGTCTCATGTAGTATTATTAAAATGTTCAGAGTTGTTTTTCTTTTGTTTCTTTACTCTCAAGGAGGAAAATGTGTCCACTGACTGAAAATCAATTTTTTAAAAGTGCAGATACCTTAAGCTATATGAATATTAATATTTAAAAATTTAAAGAAAGCAGTTCATATTTAATGCTGTGCTCTGCTCAGCAGTTGTACTTTTCAAGATTTAAAATCTTGTACCAACTTTTTGTCTAAAGGTCATTGTTGTTGTGCTTGCTAGACGGACTTACTCATATTTTATTACCTCATGGGACAGAAGGGTTTGTCTTTGTTTAAAGTTCCTCTCTTCCCTAAAAAGCTATTCTTGATTATTTCTCTTGGATGAACATATGGCTTGCAGGATCCCAAGAACTACTTACTTTTCCTGCTATAAACCAGCGTTGCATCCCTTAATGTTGCATCCCTTAGCTTTATGTGTAAGCAATTGTGAAAACCTATTTCTCTGTAGAGATGTTAAACATTTGTTAAGCTGGCAGGTGCTTCAGAAGACCTCCATTTATTCTGCTCACATGAACAAAACTCTACCCTTGGTAAAATCACATTGTGATTCAGGGAGACTCCCTCTGGAAGTCAGGGAGGTTGCTGCCACTGGAACCCAGCTGGAAACACAAAATGTTATTTGTTGTCTGCTTCCTCCATTTAAGCCTTTTCTTTGCCATCCTTCCTGGCCTGACTCTTTTAAATACTTCTGACTTGAAGAACTGCTGATACCTAATAAGAATTAGGTTTCCATGTTATATACTTAGGATGAAAATACTTAGGATGCTCTGGCAGCCTATTGTCATCTAGAAAAGAGTAAAATTACTGTCTTCAGGGTTTGCTTTACACCTCATTCAAATACATTCATCTCCACTGATAGACTCATCTATTGAGACAGAAGGCAAAGAGGCAATTTGGTATTTTTGTTAGTACCTCTAATTTTTTTATCAACAATACAAAGTTTGTGTTTCAGTTTATCAAAGCAAAAGTTGTCAGGTGAACAAAAAAGTAGTGAAATCTTCCAGGGCATAACAGGAAGATGAGTCTAGTTCCATTAACAGGTGTAACAGGATGAGAAAGTTAACAGGCACAGTTGGTCCTATGGTGTTGTCACATGGTGATGCCAACAATCCTTCAGTGCTACCTTGAGATGGATTCGGATGGACAAGTATCTGTTTAAATTTGAACTAAGATAAAGCACTACTGAGACAGGTCACCATATGCCACATAGGAAATAATTTATTATTTTAAGCTTGGTGGTGTGCCTGACATCAGATTTCCAAAGCTAGGCAGGATTGTGGGTTTCTCTACGTGCAGCTCATGCTCATAGTTCATATGGTGTGGTTTGCATTTTCAGATAACCATTGACAATTAAGATCTTTGGTGACTGCTGACAAGACATGTATGAGCTAGCTGTATTTAAACATGCCAGTCTGACATCAAACATCTGTATTTTTTTCATATCTTGTTAAAAGTAAATCTGTTGTTAGAGACAGCTTGAACTCATTTGTATCAGTAATGTATTAGGGCCATGCCTTAATATTTAAATTACAAAATTTACATCTGGTCTCACTAATCAGCACCCACCATATTGTTTGTTGTTCTTTCTTTACAGAACATAGGAAACTTGGCAACATGACTGTGACAGTGAAAAAGACCGTCCCCTCTCCAGAAGCAATACAGATCCTCTACCAACGCATGAGATATGAATATGAGTTTTATTACTATGTCAAAGAACAATTCCACCTGCTAAAGCGCAAGTTTGGACTGAAGTCTCATACCAGGAAACCAAGTCCCAGACCTGAGTTCTTCATTCCTTCTCCCCTGGAAACAGAGGAACCAATAAATGATGAAGAAGAAGATGATGAAAAGTGGCTAGAGGATATCTATAAAAGGTGATGGATGGAAGAGCTATCCTTTCTCTTCTGGTGACCCCTCCAGCTTTCTTAAGATTTTTTTTCAATAATTATTATAAGTAATTCCTTAAGGAACTGAGTTAATGCGCAGCGGATTTGAAATGGAACAGAAGAGACCATTCCCACATGCTGAAGCCATTGGGAGATACCTGATTTTGCAGGTTTGATTCATTATGCAGTGTTGGCTCTATAGCATCCTTGCTATAGCATAGTTCAAGAGAGAAGTACCTACCATCTGTCACAAAATAACTTTTGGAATACACAGTAGTCCTTTGTGAACTGCAAAATACAAAAGAATAGGTTAGGTAATCTTGAAAAGTAAATCTTACAGAGTCTCATCTCTCTTTCTTTGACCAGAAACAAGTCTTCATGGCGTAACACTGTGTCATGAACTACCAGCAAGTGAACTACAGGCAGTGAGCCATTTGGGAAGAGTGCCTCTTTTTGTCCAAAGCACACTGGTATCCCAGTGTGTGGTCTGAGCCATTGCTTTGTCTTAGATCCAAGGATAACAGGCTCAGAAAGAGGCTAGGTGACAACTCCTTGAATTACATGTGCCAGAGGAGTGAGGCTGCTGTTCTGCCAAATCAGTACTAGTGAGTGTAAGGCCAGTTACAGGAACCAGATATTTTTGGTAAAACCTTCTAGTTCATAGATTGGGAAAAGTTACCAGGACAGGGAATGGCAACAACAAATTAAAAGTGCCAGGCAGAGCATTATTTCAGTAGAGTATGTTTCTATTAGACTCTAAAGGAAAAGGTGTAACATATGGGGTTTATGTTCAAGAATGGTATTTTTAGATTTTTATTATTCTTTTGGGTCACAAATCCAAAGAGATATTGAAAAACCCACTAATTAAAAAGCTCAGGTGATCTGGAACTCCTATTAAGCATGACCTGTATTTCTGCAACTGCAGAATTTAATTGTTCACATCTGAATCTGAACACAGCTTCCTCACCAGCACAAACACCAGACTTTGGCTTTTCGTGTGGCTAGAAGGAAAATTAACAGTATGAACATACACAGCTCCTCTAGTCGGAATATTTCAGAATCATCAAGAAAAACCAAGAAGATGCTCTCTCTGAAACCAAAGCTGATTCAGTGATAGGTTATTAAGAAAGTCACTGTGAAAGTTGCCCTTGTGAATCACTACAAATACCTGCCAACACTAGAAAAGGGATCAGTGGAAGCTGGGAGGGGAAAGAGAAGTAGCACCAATACGTGAGGTGCTGTTCTTCAGGTGGGTGCCCCTGGAGTGGGATTCCCTGGGATGTGTGGGTGTGCTGGCTGTTGGGCAGCCTGCCAGCCCTGGCAGTGCAGAAGTGACAGACCCACAAGCAGCCCTGGGCAGAGCTCTCTGGCCTTCTGCTACACAGCAGAATAGGGGGGAGTTTGGGGTCTTGATGGTGGCCTCTTATGCACCATTGTTGCCAGAGGAAGCTGGACTAATAGAGAATAAGAGCAATAAAGTCCTGTCCCTAGAGCACAGGAAAGAGGCAGGTACAAGATGTTGCAGCTGCTTGCCAGGATGAGGACAATCCACCTCTGTCTATCTCACATCCTTTCTCAAACATCTACCAGAAAATTTTTGGTTCCTACTCCACGGCTGCCATCTGCAAGGTCATACTTCAGTTTGTTATATGAAGCAAAAGTTATTTTGTGATGGATGAAGCCTATAAACTTAGGATCAGCTCAAAGGGGCTTTCCAAGGGTTTTCTCTTCCATAAGCCTGCTGAGAGCCAATAAAAATTATGGTTGATCTTCTTCACCACTCAGTCTTTACCTATACACAGAGAATGAAAATAAAGGAGAGTTAAGATATTAACTTACAGAAAATACTAGGAAAAAGATTCTGTTCTCATTATGAACATCCCAGGTTGGTGGTAGCAATGCACTACTGTGGGGGAGCACATTAAAGAAAGCTGAAAATGGCACAGATAGTGACTAACATATTAGCTAAATATATGAATCTGCTGCATTGTATATTTTAAGTGGTTTCTATGAAATTACATTGAAAGAGTAATGATTAGTTTACACACTGTGGAGTTGTTATATTTTGGGAAGAACTAGCATTCTCATGTTTCTGAAATTCTGTTTGAATCCTTTTTCTGGCAACGTTTTAACAGAATATAGTCACTTAACACATTCACCCTTAGTGAGAGTCCACTGCCGTTTCCAGTAAAGTCTGTTTCTATCTGTTTGTTTATTTAATGGTATCTTCAGCCATCACTACTTATAATCTAAATACAGAAGCTGCTTAGTGATTTACTCGCTAGGTTTTAATACTGTTGTATTTTCGTAACAATCAACCTGGTGTCTCCTCCTCAAATGGTAATTCTTAAATTTATCTGGCACATAGCATCTAATATTCCTGGTCCTAGGCCCTATTTCTCTGTCATTAAATATACTTTGCTTAACTTGTAAAAGGTACGTTATAAGCTGGTAAATCTTTGACTTATTTATTGAAACTTTTCAGCACATTCCAAATTCTAAGTTGCTCAGGAAGAAGTTGATTAAATAATTATATTTGGGTCTGATTAATATTTCTTACTGAAAAAAAGAAAAATCACTGTTTGTTAGCCTTTAGTCCACAACAGCTTTGTAGAAAGTGTCAATGAATATATTTGGAGATCTTTGTGGGGGGAAAAGGGTCGCTGTTCAACACTTAGAAAAATAAGAAAATCTATGTCTACATTAGCTTAGCTATAAATGAAGCAACATATGTTTTGGAATGAAATCTTCTTTAACTTATTCACTACTATCTCCTGAAATATCAATAAGCCATATGATTCTTTATTTTTCAATCCAATGATGTTTAAAAATAAAACTTGCACATTTCTTCCTGGTGCCATAGTCCTCTTGCTTACACTAGTTTTCATGCCTGGATACAGTGGCTGTGGGTAGGACGTTGGAGTTGTACCCAACAGAGCAGGGTTGGATGTGGCATAAGGCGTCCTCTGAAAGTCATACTTGAGCAGTGAGACTGGAGCAGGTTGCTCCTGGGTTATTCCTTCTCCCAAACTATCCGGAGGTGTGAGCTGAAGTCTGAAATGTTTTACTTACCTGAGTTGTGTGGTCGGTACATTGAAGTGCATTGTCCAGCATTCCGTGGCTGCTAAGTAGGAGTTTTATCCAGGAGAAAAACAACTTAGTCTCCATACACTGCATTTTTACTAGATTTGGTGTTTGATGGCCAGGCATAAAAGCTTCAGTAGTCACAGTGATGTTACAATGTAAGTGAAGTATCAGTGCTTTCACACTCAAGAGAGAATCAACTGTTGTTAAAATGCAGCATTCTGGAAAAAAAAATAAATTTTGCTCTTAAGTTTCAAGTGACAATGACAAATTGTGCCATTTTTTGTTTCTGTTCAATTTACTTCTCTTTGTCATGAATTTTGTTGGCGATGCAGGGCTAAGTCCAAGTATCTCAAATGTTCTCTACTTGTATGTAAAGAAGTAGCTTGACAAGGCTGAAAGTGCATGAACCTGATGGTGTATTTAAAGCATTCCAGTTTCTTTGCAATTCTTTTATCACTGGATCTTTAATGAATCATTTGAGTGTTGGGATGCAGAATGATACATTGTATCATAAACACAAATTTTAAATGTTGAAGAACATGTCTGTGAATTCAAGCCATGGAATTTTTCCTCCTTTCAGTATTTGATACAATAAAATTGAATGTACAGGTGTTTTTTGACTAGCAAAGGAAACCACACTGCATGCCACATTTTTATCCTCTTATCAAGTGAAAAAACATTGCCTGCCAAAGAATAAAATTCTACATATTCCCAGCTAAGAGTAATGGTGCTCTGATCTTTCCCTCCATTTTAAGAAAGGGAACATCTGTGATATTAGAACATTAGCCTAAAACAACACAGCAACATTTTTGAGAGCTAAAATACTATAATACAGTACCACAGCATTCCTTCTGTTTTATTTTTAAGGACTCGGCCTTTTTTTGCAAGGATTTCAACTAACACATAGAACACTCTTGATCAGTCTGCTTGCATGAGCCAAGACCAGAGTAAAGAACTGAGTGTAGCTACGTATAGACCCCCACACACAGATTCCATGGGAAAAACAAGGGTGTTACCGAGCCTTGGAAGTGCCTGTCTACTGAAGGTGAAATCGCTGGAACAACTTTTGCAGGGTCTGTCCCAAGGGAGGGCCTGCAAAGTGAGGCTCTGCTTAAGTGCCCACAGGTATGGCAGAAAGGTGCTGGAAGGCAACTCCGTGAGAAGAGGCCACTGGAGGGTAAAAAAACTTCACTGCAGGATATTTAAAGTGGATGGGATCTTAGTTGGAAGGTTGAAAGTTAAATTGCAACGAGCATAAATCAGTTCCTGATGTCTCACAGCTGAGAAACAGTCGTAAGTTTTCTTTGGTTTGTCTGGAAATGGCGTTGAATGCCAAGCTGCAACGTGCAGTGAACCTCTAATCCCAGTTGTAAGCTTCAGCAAATCAGTGTGTGTGTAATGAGAGCAGCAGCACACCGTGATGGTTGTGTCTGGGCACTGATGGCTGACCCTGTCACCTTGGAAGAGCCTGCAGTAAGGTTGTTGTGGGGGCAGTGGGATGGGGAAAGGGGAAAGCTTTCTGCAAATACTAATTTGGCCTTGCAGACACCATAAGATGGTAAGATTTGACCATTTGTTTATTTAAATGGAGATTTTGATTACAAACACGTGGATTTCCTTTTCCTTTCTGTAAAGGAGGAATGTGACTTGGTTTTCTATTTAACTGATTGTGGCTGGAAGGGTAAGTTAATAATACTGCTGTCAGGCAGGCACATTGGAGTGTGCTTTATGCACACTTTTGTCATCTCTCTGTTCCCTTCTTTGGATGCAATGGGCAAAAAAAAAAAAAAAAAATAAAAGCTAAAGAATTCAGCTATAGTGCAGGGCACTTGGTGCTGTGAAAAGTAGAGATTAGCAGGAATACCTGGAGGTGATGCTGTTCAGAGTTAAGGTGATTGGTCTAAACGCAAGGATTATATAGAACAGCCAGCAGCTGTGGCACACAAGCTGCTCACTCTCTGGCTTGTCTTATCTAGAAAACTTGAGACCATGCTTGAAAATCAAATGCTGCTTCAAATTTGTGATTTGTGCTGTTAGCAGGGCAGTACTGGATTTTTTACTTTTTCCCTATGCTTTCAAATTGCCACTTCACCTCACAAACTCGGCAGAGCATAAGCACACAGCCTGTTCCTGTATCTGATGTGCAGGAGCTCATCAGAGACATGGATTTGATCCTTCAGCAAACCTCTCTCCAAGTGCAAGTGGCAAGCAGAGTGAAACAAATCCTTGGCACAGTGTTGCTGCTAGCAGGTGGAGTAGTATTTAATTACTGTGCCACAAAGGAAAGTATACCTGCAGATCTCCAGTTTACTGCAGGAGACTTTGGATAACCTCAAGGGTCATGGGACCATTGTCAGGTAGCAAAAACCAATTGCATGTCACAGTGTTGAACTCATGATCATCTCCAGGTTAGGTGCAGGAAAGAAACAATTCATACCAGACACAGGAGTGACAATCCAGACTGTGGTTTCCTACAGCACACAGGGATTTTTCTTCTTGAAGCTTCCTATCTAGTTTGTGTGGTGGGAAGCTGAGGGAGAGGAAGTCAGCTGCAGTTGTTAGTCTCTGACCCCTCGAAGAAGACAAGATTCCCAAGATCATGCTGGATAAATGTGCTAGAAGAAGTGGCAATGAGGCTCCTGTGCTTCACAGACAAGCTGTGAGCCTTTTCCACTTTCACTTTCTCCATTTGTTTGTATTTGGCTGTATTTGCCCTATTTCCCAAGGTCAGTCTGTGTAGGGTATTTCTTCACTAACCATATTGTCTAAGCATCTTGGAAAATGATTAATATGCTTATCCTTTTGATCCACAGTGGAGGTAAAGAAGTGCTGTTATCCCCATTTCATACAATGGGAATGGATACAGCAAGCAGGTAAGTGATATTCCAAATGTCACACAGAAAGGTTGTGAAAAAGAACTGATGATAATTTGGCCAAATGTCTTAATCCCTGAACTTTCTCTTCTGCAGTAAGATTGGCCCTAGGTTTTAGAAGGCAAAACAACTACTATGGAAAATTTTAGTTACTTGGAGTCTTTTCCTTAAAACTAGGAAAACCTTTCAGTTAACTGCCTAAATATGAATGATGTTTCAGGCCTTCTGCAGACCATTAATTTCATTTTGGGATAAAGATTAATTCTGAGTTGGATCTGTTCAGTTGCATATTAAACACCTGCAGAAATGGTATGGTTGTAAGATGGCTTTGTGTTTGGGAACGGTGTTCCTGTAGCAGTTAAGAGGAGATACACAGAGAGATGGGTGGCTGAAGTCATCTTAAATCTTGTGAATTTAGCCATTTGCAAGAACATGGTCACATTTTCTCCTGCACTTGTAACCTACCTGAGAAGTCATCAGACCTGTGTTCATGTGTGTGGTCTAAGTTGTGCTTTCATTTGATGTTCCACAGTCCTTAAAAACCTTGAAAAAGAAGCTATGCCTCACTGTTCAGCAAGCACCACGGAGTGAAGAGAGTTCTCTCACAGCTCACCAAGTAGTCAGTTTTGTCTGATGTACTCATAAACCCAAACTTCTGATACCTTCTACTTATCGGCCAGGGGCACGTGCCTCTTGCCTGAGAGATCTGGTGCTTTCCTCTCATTTCTCCCCTGTCCTTCCCTCACCTGGACAGCACACATCATTAAAGCCATTTTGCCTGTATCTTCTGCAGAGCATCTTAAGGAAGAATGTGCAAATGTGGACATAATCCTCTGTTCCAAGTGTCCGTGGAGATGCATGAGCTCCTGAGCCTTGCTCTAAACCTTAATAGTGGGGGAAGGCTCTTGACTTTGAGCCCACCTTGCAGGTGTCACACAGCTTCATTCCTGCTCCAGATCTAGCTTCTGTTCTGAGTGTTAGGGTGAGTGCTGGCCTGTCTCTGTTGAAATAACTGAGGCTTAGCAATACCCAATCCATCCCCTCTGGCTTTGGGCCGGGAGGCTGAAATGCACTGGCAGGTGAGCCCATCAGGGTGCAAAGAAGCCTCCACAGTGTCAGTCCTCCGATGTCAGCAGGGACACTCAGTGTCAGCAGCAGCCCTGGGGGCTGGTGTCTGCGTGGGGTGGGGGAAACAGAGGCGGTTTCTCACTCATGTGCTGGTGGGCACTTCTGCCAATCTGCCTTGGACAAGTTTCTGCTAGTCCTGTCAGCACTTGCTGTGGAAAAGAAACTTTTCCCCTGCATTTCTTTGGGCAGGAAGCTGGCAAAGAAAACCCAGCAGTGCTTCTCTTCCATAGAGGCTGCAGAGATCCAGGGGAGATGTCAGGGTGCAGGGGAGGGAAAGCAGCAGCCTCCTGCCTGCCCCATAGGGGCTGAGTTCCAAGCTCTTTCTCATCAGACCTAGGTAGGATGGTGCTGGTAGAGGAGAGTGCTACTCCTCAAAGCATGAAAACCCAGCTCCTTACAATGGAGTTTTGTGTCAGAAACCTAGCTGTGAAAACTCCTTGGAGTCTCTCTGCACAGTTGTAGCTTTCCATCAGGCTTTGCTCCAAAGACCATGATTTGGCCCATCAGCACAGTCTGGAAAGTGAGCTTTCTAGTGACTCCACAATCCAGCCCTTGTCAGTCACGCCCCTTGGGTCTGTGCATGGGGCTCTTTGTGATAAACCTCACTGGAATTTGGAAAACATTCAGCAAATTTGACCTCTACTTTGTCTTATAAATATCAGTGTCAAGCAGCATCATGCATGCTTTATCACTCCAAAATGGGGAAAAGGAGATGGAATTAGTGCAGTCAGCTCTGATTTTCCAAAACCATATCTTCTGAGTTAAAAAAGCTTTTTGCTTCTCAAAAAGCAAGTGTCCTCTCAGAATACAATGTCCTCTTTTTGCCCCAGGACTGGGAGTTCCCAAACTAGTTCTAAATCCTTATGGACATGGACTGGTCAATCCAGAGGAGCCTAAAGCGTTTTTGTCTCTTTTAGGTAGAGCACTATGGCAGCCAGCTCCAACAAGGAAGGTGAGATGAGACCCAGCCCATTCCTCTGTTTTCACCGCAGGAAAGGGAACAGAGGTATCAGAAAAACCTTGGCCAAGAACAGCTCTGACCGAAGTTAGGAGCTTCTTTCTACTCTACAAAATAGAAAAGTGCGAAACAGATAGCAAATCTTACTGGGGCAATCCAGGGAAAACACACCTAGCTGCAGGTCAGCATCTTTTCCAACAGCTGCCGCTCCTGCTAACATAGGGAAGATCAGACCGTTTCGTGCCTCAACAGATGGGTGTGGTGCCACAGTGCCCCCTCCCTGGCCCCTGGCAGAGCTGCTCGGGCCATGGGGCCGTGCTGGTGCCGTGGCAGGCGGCAGATGCGGACGCCTTGGGAGCCCTGCGCAGCTGGCGGCCCCGCCTGCTGCCGAATCGCTGTGTGGCCCAGCCTAATTGCTTAAAGCTTTCCTTTTCCCCTCACCGCGAATGCTGGAGTGTAGTATTTATCTACTCTGCAAAACTTTTATGAGAATTGGTACGGTTTTGTAGAATTCCTGAATAACAGGGATCACAATAGCTGCGGCAGAGCCAGACTATGCAAACCCGAACGCTTGCACTGTCGGCCTTATTTACAGAGTCTCTGCAGCGAGGAGTTGTGCTCCTCTGCCTCTCACCAGTGTCTGCACAGAGCAGCCCAGACCCCTCACAGTCAGCTGAAGTGCAAGTGCTCAGCGCTTTGCCCTCCGCCTCCCTCCTCTTTCAGTCCCAGGCTCAGCAAAGAGCATGGGCATCGTTGGAAGACAGCTGAATGCAGCTCTCTAAACCACTTCAGGACTTTGCACTACTTTGTCTTCTTCCAGAAATAAAAAGGAGGTCCTGAGAACCTCCCTGGGGAAATTTTCCGTGGGAAAAACTTCCTTGCTTTCCTACCAGATAGTGAGCTTGGAAAAGTAATTTGAAACAGGACAGGTAATCCCTACCTTCTTCAAAATAGCCCTTCAGGTTTTTGGCCAGCTCTTATGTACTGTGAAACCAGCAGTGACATGTCATAACCTTGAAGACTCCTCTTACTGGCAATATTTAAGATAAAATTGCGAGAGTAATTACCAATAGTAATGATAATAATGTGTTTACCTCACAGTAATGTTCAATTGAAAGAGTAGATTCTGGAAAAAAGATGCTTTGCATGCAGAGGAAGCCTTAGGCAGGAAGGGGATGAGTGCAGGTTAAACTGTGGGAGCTTCTTTTGAGGAGGCCTAGACTGCAGAGCTCAATGCCTGGGAATAGCCAGCTTTCCCCTGCTTCCTCCCTCTCCAGTGCATGCCAGTCATTTCAGTTTAGATGAAACAGAAAAAATTACCAAGCCAAACCAAACCTAAGCATCCATTGTTTTTTCCAGCCTGTCTGTCCAAAAGTAGTTTACTTTAGTCCAGTGAGTCAAAAGGTATTACTCCCTTACTCATCATTCCCATTTACACTGCTCAAGGGGAGATCTGGCAGAGAAATGGTGTGGACAAGCCCAGAACCTTGCAGCAGTACTTGGTAGCTCATTCTTGGGGGAGCACTGCATTAGCTGCAGGGACTGCAGGCTTGGAGACTGTCTAAATGGTGATTTTGTTCAGGGCCAATGAAACCTGCCTGAAAGTGCCATCATAAAGGGGATCACAATCTGAAACAACCAAGGGGAGCAAAACCAGGCTGGCACATGCAGCAATGGCAAGTTCCCACCCCAGCACTGCAGTGGCAAAGTCAGCATGTGATTGGTATGTGCACTCTATAGGAACACAAGCAAGTGTGTGTCCATGGCTTCAAAAACACTGTGGCCCTCTGGAACTCTGCAGGGGGTGTAGAACAGAAGAGAGAAGGGTTTTGCTTCTAAAAGATTTTGTGAGACGTTAGAGACTGGAGCAGAGAAACCAAAACAGAGGTGATGAATAGGGTGGGGTGTAGGGAGCACAACCCTGAACAAGAAGGGTTGAGGAAAGCTACTCCTGGTACAGACATTGGGCATTCTCCATGCAGCTTGATATCCATAAGGGAGCTGGCAAAAAGGCCAGTCACGGCTTCTCTGGCTCCACTTTCCCTGTCCCTGATGGTGAGGGCACGCTTTGTGAAAAGCCCACACCTGATAAAAGACAGGAGCTCACAGCAATGGGGAGAAGATTCAACCTGTGCCTGGATGAAGGGATGGATCCAGGTGAAACTGTTTAATGACCTTGGCAGTCACTGGCTTTCAGGTGCTGGGGCCAGTCTGAGGGGAAATGAGCAGAGATGGAATTTGTTCGTCCTTCTTTGTTCTGGTCGTCAAAGGTCAGTGCTGGTATAAACTAACTAATGCTGCACATTTTTAAAAGGAATCAAGGCTGCTTATAGTACTGTTTCAAGCTTTCTTCTTGTAAGCTACCAGTATCAGCTTTGTTTAAAGGTTTGCTTCACCTCTCAATCTCAACTTTATGCCCTCTGCTTCTCAACAGAGAGTGCTAAAGTCAAGGGAAGCTCTGGGCGGGCTCACATTTGTTGGAGAATGGATTTTTCTTCCTGTTGCTGTGGTCCGTTGTTCCCATACCTCGTGGGTCTCTGCATTTCCAATGCAGAGCCAGTGCTCCGCAAAAATGCACCGCAAGCTTTCAAAGAATGCATCTGTTTATATTACCTCCTCTGGCCCAACATCCTGTTTTGGGAAAAATAGCTTTTATAATGAGAAGCAGGGGAAAGCGAACATGATTCTCCATGCAAGAGGTGAAGGTCTTCCTTTCCCCCAGCGCTTTTGGGGTGGACTCTGTTCTTTCCCCGGAATTCCTGCCTTGGAGGAAAGATCCGATGTCCCCACGGGCTCTCCGGGCAGAGACGCGGTGCCCACGGCCCCACGAGGCGCGGCCGGCGGGCGAAGCTGTCTGGGGCGATGCCGGCTCCCGGCGGGCTCGGCCCCTGCCCGGAGCCGGGCGGGCACTAGAGGGAGCCGCGGCCGCGGCCATCCCGGCCCGGGCCCGGCACGGGCAGGTGGAGCAGGGCCGGGAGCGGCTCCGGCTCCCGAGCATCGCCCGGGGCTCGCTCCGCGGCTGCGCTCCCGCGGGAACCTGCGGGGCAGCGGGACGGAGCTGCCCGGAGAGCCGGGACGGAGCCGGGCAGCCCAACGAGGGGCTCTGGCTGGCAGCGGGCACTCGGGCACCGAGGAATGCGAGAGATTCCGGGCGGGAGGTGGTGTGAGATGTGGCGGGATACTAGAGGATGAAAACCAGAGAGTGGCCACGTCTCGAGATCTGGGCAAAGGCCAGGGTTGCTGGAGGGGGGAAGTGTGTTGCTGAGTACTGAAATGATTAATATACAGCTTGCTTTCAAAAGCCAACCAAAGAAACTGAGGCTGTGAAAAGTTGTTTTTGAGCTGGGGCTATAACAACCTTTCATGAACAAACATCAAACCTGCAAAACCATATTCCTGTTGACTTTAGGCAGTGGGAAGAACAAATTAAACTTCCACACAGATGGTACCTTTCTTCTGGTGACATCAAAGCCTAAGAAAGATGAATAGCCTAAACATTATTGCACTCTTGAGACATCATTCACTATCATAATGCCAATTTTGCTGGGTGCATTGATCATAGGATATACCCAGTCTTCACTTCAGGAGTGGGAACCTGGATCTCTTTCTTCACTTGAGGCAGGAGCCTTTCCCCATATTTTCCCCCTTTCCCATTACCTCTCCTCCAGCAGCACCTCAAGGGGTATGTGCAGTTTTCTTTAGGTAAAGTCGCCTGTGGTTCCTTGTTTGCTATTTTTGTCTGGACAGAACATGGATTCTGGGACATGGGCAGAGAGAGAGATTAGGTGGTTTAAATCTTATGCCTCGGGCCCCTCTCCAAGGAAAAGCTGTTGCTAACTTACAGCTGTCTCGTGCTCTCTGTGGAATGAGAGGGAAGTCCATTCAGTCCAGTGAAAATAAACCCACCATCATAGCTGGCATTCTCGTTGGCAGTCTCAGTGCAGAGGCCAAGGATTTGAGGGTTGTGACACATGAGGCAGCTCACTCCTAAAGAGCTTGATCTGGGCTGAAACGTGTCATCAGAAAAGTATGAGGAGCCTTGTGCTCCCGCTGTCAATACAGTACTTGCCCTCTTCACACGGACCGGCTTTCCTTTTCTGTCCTGCCAGTCTGGCACACAGCATGGGTACCCTTTACTGTACATTCACTTTAAAGGAGAAGGACACACAGTTTCCTCTCACTAGGCTCCAGGACTCAACCATTAATCCTGTAGCTACTATTTTGCCTCCACCATCTGTCCTCCTCTCCTGAGTAAAAGGTGGTGTCCTATCTTCCCACTAGCTGGCAGACTCACCATCATCTCCTCTGCCTGTTAACCCTGCTCTCTTGTTTCCCAGTTCCTCCTGGGCATGAGGCTGAGTGCCCAGGTGGTACCTGGGTACAGGTGGGCAGGCTGTCAAGTAGCTGAGCAGTTGTTAGGAGCCATTCTAGGAGCACAGCAGCAGGTACAATGTAGCTGTGTACATGCTCTGCCATTGTCATCCTTTCCCTCCAAGTGAGGATCAAGAGTGAGTCCAGGGCTGTGCAAGAGGCTATCACGGGCAAGAAATGCTGACTATAACAAGGTTGTTTATCAAATGATATGAGAAAGCTGAAGCTTTCATCATGGAGACCTGGAGGTTTTCTCTTTGCTCTTTTATCAACAGGTCTGAGAGTTTATACAGGCTTCTCATGAGGGCTGAAATCTCTGTTGAAGTGGGTTTCATAATCTTCCTGACTTAGTTCATCTAATATGTTAAACATAAGCGTAGCGTGCAGCAGACAGGCCAGAACAGCTCTGTGAGCCAGGAAGGTGCAGCAAGTGAGTAGGACAGATGCAGCAAGGGCATACACTACCAGAAGAAACTGAAATGCGAAGTAAAGCCGTCTAGAAGGGTTGTCATCCATCAAAACTGATTTGTCACCGTGTATGGCCACTGTAATGGTTTCACATTTCACACACTCTTTCCTCATGGAGCCTAATCCAGTGGCCCCTGTGGGCCAAATTAAGGAGGTCAATCACCCTGGAGATGACCTGTGAGCTTTTCAAGTGAAAGAGCAATTTTTAAAAAATGGGTTAAAAAAAAGTTCAGTATTAAATCACCAAGCTTTCCCAGGCGATTTGGATGGCCTGGTTTGGTCTCCTCCCCCTGCATTCACTGCCATAGGTCTTTTCTTGGTACAGCTTCCACATATGCACCATGAACACTCCTCAGAGATGACTGTGCTATGTGTTCATTTTCCAACTAAAAAAAAACCTGGAAAAATGTAAGCAAGGGGTGCTCCAGCCAGGCCATGTGGACAGATCTGCAGCCTCTACAGTACCCAGCTCCTGCACACCTTGCTCTGAAGGCTGTGGAAAGGGTTTTAAATTATGCAGTGCCAAGAGAAAGGGAAGCCTGCAGCCAGTTTTAGTTCTGGAGTGAGAAAGTTGAAAGAATAAAAGAATTATGGGTAGTTCTTTCACAAAGGTGATTAGTGCAAAAGAATGTCAGATTCGGAGAAGAAAGTTTCCTTATCAGGCTGCAGATTTATCAAATGTGTTCCAGACTTGCATTGCTTCATTCAAGTTTAACAGAGCAGTAATACTTAATATGCCCTTTAGCAATTTAATACTCTCTTGTACAAATCGTTGGAAAATTTAAAATAGAAAAATATGTCCAGGCTTAACTGTAAGAAGAAGGGGAACGCTGTACAAAAACAGAGAAGAAGGAATGCATGGGTAAAGCTGAATATCTTACCACATGTATTATTCTGCTGAGTTATTAGTACGTGCACTCTCAGCTGCAGGCTAAAGGAGGAACTTGCAGAAATAACTTACAGAACAACAATTTTCAGCATCAGGACTCAAGGCTGGCATCATGTCATGCCCAGAAATTACTCCTTGGGAAACACATTTTTATACAACTCTTTTCTTTTTGCCTTTGGGGAGCAGAAATGCAGGTTTCTTCTATAAGGAAATGAAAACCAGTTGTTGGTGCTGCTTATAACAGAGAGGAAATACTGCTGTCAGACATCACACAGTTGCTTTCACAATAGAGGGGGATGTAAACATTGAATTGGCCCAATGCTGAGACATTAAAGACAGTCTTTGTTGGAGACAGAGAGAGGACAAGACCATAAAATGCCTCACTGCTGCATAATTACGTGTGAATATAAACACATCCATATAAACATGTCTCTGCATAAGTGCTTTTGGTCTAATATCCTGTGTAAGAAAGTTTCTTCAAGGTTCCACATGCCCAAGGTGAACAGGGATCTGTCCCAGTTTGGACAAGAGGATGTTATTTAATATTGGTTATCCATGTGGGGAAGAAGGGAACGGCTTTATTTTGTGGTAGTCGATTAGACTGCTTGGCTTTTGTGTTTGTTTTGAAGAAGCAAAGGCTCCTAAAGCAGCCTTCCCAATTAATTGAAATATACAAGCATACTCCTGAGTATCTAACTGACCTGCAGGGTGTTGGACAGAAGATGCAGTGGTGCCTATTGCATCCTACAAGGAAATGTTCCCAGGACAGAACCAGAGTGCAGGAAAGAGAAAATTACATATGTCATGAGTACATCCATCTTGACCTAGGAGAGCAACTGGTCCAGCTCTGGATACTGGCCCCTTCTAATGGCTCTGAGTCACTCTGTCAGTCTGTGTGCTGCTGCTGACCCAGACTGACTGCCATGAGTCAATATACACAGAGATCACAGGCCCTTGCAGGGGCTGGGAAGAGCCATTGCTCCCAAGGGACAAACTTCCTCAGATCATAAAGGACACTGGTATTAAAGATCCACCAAAACTAATGATTTGAGTTAAGCAGCTGGGACCAGAATCTCCCCTCTCCTGCCCTAGTCACACACTTCCAGGCCCTCAGCCCTTTTTAACAATAACCACTGCTTTCTGCTGGCAAGCTCAGACTAACTCTTTCCATTCTGTTTAAGAGCTGCAGGACTGGAAATGACCTCCTGAATCACTGATCCCAATCCTTTCTAATTGGAGGCAACCACATCGTGTGAGCCTAGTCAGAAATGTCTCAAAGAGAGCAGGGTGGTGGGATGTGTGGTGATTTCATCCTTCCAAATTCCAGAGGCAACACCCAAGCTGTGGCAGTGATTGTCTCTTGCTCAGACATTTTGGCAAATACAGTTGCCTGATAACAAAAGGAATTTGTCCTGAAAGGTGTTTTGGTTTGTTTGTAATTTTCCTGGCATGACAATGGAAATTCTGTAGTGAGGTGGGACTGGGTAAAGCAGCCACTCCTCTCACCCACCATGCAGCAATGGCACTGAGTGCTAGAAGAAATTCACCAGCATCCAAGACCTCTGAGAGTCCTATTGAAGTGGAAGCTGAGACAATACACTGAATTTACCAGAAGGACAAGCGTGGGGCTAATTTATATAGTGGAGGAATGTGTTAGCAATATCTGTCTTTGAAAGGCACGTATTTCATGGCCTCTGGGATAAACAAACAGGGGAAAAGGGCTTGATTTTCCTCTTCCATTAGCCTCTATCTCCAGGTTCTCTACGTTGGAGCCTGTCTCCAGGCCTGCAGTGATGACAGAAGGGAGGACCTGTCTCTGCAGGGTGCAGATCTTAAAGGGTTTTTTCTTCTACTTTCTTGTCATCTAATCCATTTAGAAGGTGTTTTCCCTGGGATCAGCTCTCCTGTTGGCTGGGGAGGGGCACACCCTGCAATGCCCTTCTGCTGCCACCTTCCTCTGCCAGTCCTTCGGAGCCTGTGAGCTAGGGAGCAGCATGGAAATAGCACCATTCACCTGAGGTAGAGTTAGGGGACCAAAAGAAAGAGAGAGGCAAGCAGGATTGTTTGGGTTTTGAAGGTAGGATAGAGAAACAACTGTTTCAAGAGGTGTAGGACTGTCACAGCTGCCTCTCTATAGACCTTAGAGCGGGACCTAGGTCACCTGGATGCTGTTTAAAAAGTGGTCTTGGACATAGGCAGCATCAGACAGAGTCTGAATATGGGCCAGAAGCACAGGGGGAAATGGAATGGCAAGAACTATGGAAAGAAGGCACAGATGCATGCAGCAGCTGGAAAGCCAAACCTACCAGTGTTGGGTTCCACCTGGGCAGGGCAAGACTCAACAGCATCTTCCACCATGGCACAGCAGAAACAAGCAGTAGGATTTCAGGACTTCAGGACTCTCACAGAAACTATCTTTTGTGCTGGTATCTAAAAAAGCTGCCAAAATACAATGGTAAACAGACTTGAGTTGAAGGACAAAGGCTCCTGAAATATCACACAGCATTTTATCTTGCTCCAAAATGCAGGAATGAAACTGAGTTTCATGTCACCACTGAATTGTGACAAGCTACCAACAAAACCTGCTTTGGAGAAGCTGGCATAGTTTCCTCTGTAGTGGATGATATCCAACAGCTACAAGGCAAGGGTAACAAGCAGGAGATTCTGTTGTCAGGACCAGGAAAGGGGAACCACAAAGCTCAGATGTACAGAGGCAGATGATCTGAATAGCTATGGAGGTTTCTTAAGTCTCATATTCAACAATCACCTAACACAAGAACATGCTAAAGCTGCTTTATCAGGAAGAAGAAGGCAGATTACTTGCTTGCATTGCATTGATCTCATTCATGCAGCATTAATAAGATGTTAACAACAACGTAGCTCAAGTACAGGTTGTTTCATTTACATTTAAATTTAAAAGTAACACGCCTGTGAGTCCTGCTATTTACATCACTACAAATTAGTGTAAGCTAGGAGTCAAGATTTGAAATTTGGTTTGAGAGAAAGAAGTAGTGTTGACTCTTGCAGATGCTGTCCTGCACCTAATGGCTCAGGGTGTCGGTCATTCACAGCTGGTGGGATGTAATTGATCAGTACAGAGAAACTGAACACATTCCCAAGCAGGTAGAGCTGTCATTCACTGTGAGGAGCTGCAGTGGTCAGAGGCTTGGCTGTGCTTCATGCATTGGAGAGTGCCCATGGGCAGCAAGCTTGTTACCTCCCTCTTCATAAGACACTGGCATCCCTCCAGATGTTAAGGTCAGAGAGAACTTTTCAAACCATCAAAAAGTATGAAGAAAAGTTCATCCCTTTCTACTGGAGATTTGTCTGGTTATTTCTACATGTGGTTGGTGAAATTTCTTGGCAAAGTTTACCTTTCAGGAAGGATACTGTAGAATAGAGATTGTGCTACTTAAGCATTGTGTAAATAGATATTAGAAAAAGACATAAATAGGAATGACAGGTGTTGGTAGCATCAGTCTTTAAGAGAATTGCATGTGGTTTTTCCATAAAGTCCTTTCCCTATGAAAATTACTGCTAGGAAAATATGAAGACTTCTGCACCCAGTCTAGAAACATGGAGCTCACTGAACAGGAATTGAGCAAGAGATCTCATCAGCCAAAAATGATGCAGCAGGCTTGCAGCTCCCATGATGCCCACTGCTATCCCTGGTGCAGGAGCAGTAGAGGAGCAGCCTTGTCTCTCACCTGACCACTTCTCCAGCTGCTGCTTCTTTCACAGGGTGCTTCTAGATGCAGAAGGGTAAAATTCTGGCCTCTCTGAAGTGATCCCATAACCCTCCCTTCAGAAAAGACTCTTTCCTGCCTTCTTAGATAGAAGACACAAAGTCCTTCCTTGCACCAAGCTGTACACTCCAGGTAATCCAGGAGCCAGAATGTCAGCTCCTGCTGATCTTCCTTATCTTGCCATGTTTTCTACCAAAAGACATCAAGAACCATTTGTTGTGTGCCCAGCTGGGGTGTTGGTGCATGGTAGTGAAACTTCCATCCCTGCCTAGGAAACTCTGGTCAGATGGTGGCACTTCACCAGACCATGGAAAGCTCATCCAAGGTAAAGGTGGATTAAGGGAGTCAGGTCTCCAGGATGGTGGAGAGAGATGACTGTCCAAATATTTTTCAGAGAATTCTTCACTGCTGTGAGGAAAATATTGACCCTATACCTTCAAGAAAGTACAGGCAGTCC
>VZUA01005035.1:7139-29150 GCA_013401035.1 Horornis vulcanius
AGCAAGTTTTTCACATCACTATTACTAGAGGTACAAAGATGCAGGTGCTTGCTGAAAAATAATAAACCTTTATTAAAATTTCCAATTTTTGCAAAAGCATTTTGACTACATTCCAAATATACTTAAAATGCAATTAAATATTTACATTTATTCTCTAATAAGTATTGTAAGTAAATCAATACTCCAATTATCTTAAATTTTTGTGTGGTATTACAAAAATGTAGCAATTGTATAAATGCACAATTCTAATGAAAAAATAATGATCTTGAACTTTAAAAGAGCCCTTCATTTGGAGAGATGAAAGTGCTGTACATTCTTTCATTTATTATGTCTTACGGCCCCTGTGTGATGTAGGTGCTATTATCATCATCATTTTACAGATGGGGAAACTGAAAGGCTAATTAACTTGTCCAATTTACAACACTTTTAGCTGTAAACTTAGGGCACCCTATTGTACTTAAAGGCAAAACAGAACTCAGCTCACCTGTGATGAACATTTTCTAAAAATTCTTAAACTCCTTAAGCCTTTAACTTATAGGAGAGAATATCTCACACAAGATTTCAGAGTTGGCTTTGCATTGCTGGTAGCTTTGAACACCACAGAAATGTGCTGCCTAGAAGCAAACATCAAGGCACCAGGTTATTGTCAAGTATGTCACCAAGCTTCCCAGCTAGCTATGGAGATGATGTGCATTTTTATTTGGTGTTATTTGCCCTTCAGCCACACATTTGTGCTCTAATTCTGTAGGATGTACCACACTGCATTTCTACAAACACACACACAAACAAACAGTGTTTGCTGACAAACTCATTCCCTCAGTTTACTTATGTGTTCCATGAATTTCTTGACTCGGTCAGGATCAAGAGCATTTGCCCAATATCCTTCTTTCTTGAAATATGAACCAATTATTAGGGCATCTGCATCCAAGTAATTCCTCACATTCTCCAGAGTCACTCCAGACCCAACCAGCACAGGAATCTTCACAGCATTCTTAACCTCTGAAAAGAAAACCAAAATCAGGGTTAATTTCTGTCTCAAACTCTCTCCGTAAAGACTCTAATTTGCCTAGTTTTTCAACAGAAAAATAAAGGTATTGAGAAATTTGTGATTGTGGTATTTATTACTTCTACTGCAGAATGAAACAGGCTCTCTAGAAAAAAAAACAAAAAAACCTTTAGCTCTAAACAGAAAAAAAAATCTTACTTTTTACATTCTGTTGTCTGGACTGCTTCCTATATTTGCTTGTATGAAAGAGAACAGGGAATACAGGCACCACTGACAGCTCAGCTAGTTTTTTCAGAAAGCAAAAGCCAGAAAGAGAAGTGGTCTTTTATCAGTATGAGTATGAGTGACAATGGAATAAAAAGGCCTCTTATTTTTCCTGTATACAGTGTTACTTAATCATCTGACCTTTTACCTGGTTTCAAGAGGAGAAACAGAAAAACAAGGCTCAAAACACAGTACTAGCTTTAGGAAGAGGAAAAAAAAGCCCAGTTCAAGAATTACTTTAGCATTCTTCTCATCATTTTATGTCAAACTGACCATCCAAAGAGTGACTCATAGGACTGGATGCTTCATCCCTTAGAGAAATGTTGTGAGCCATTATTTCTGACCTTTAAAAACATATAAATTGGCTTAATTAGTGATAAGGTGATGGTAAGGTAGTTATAACTTGAGGTAACTAGGGAAAGCACACAGGCAACAAATAAAAGTCTTGCTTCAAAACACTGTTTAAATGAAGTTTCATCAGAAGCCTAACTTATTAATTATGCTTCAGGGAAGGCTAATTATTTATCACCTTCTACTTTACTGAAGAAAGGGGATCAATTAAAATGCTCTTGAATCTCTTTTTAGGTCACAGGCTCTACCATTTTTCCATCCAGAAACTATAACTCCTTCTTAAAAAGATTTTAAACACAAAAATGAAACCATTCAACTCAGCCCTTCCTGAAAATGTAAAGCAAATCAGATGGATCATGCATATATGATTAAAACTTTAGTTATTTCTATGCATATTTGATATTCTCAGTCATTCTGCTTACAGCAACAAAATAATTAATTTCTAGTTACTTAAAGCATTATTACTGATATCCTGTTCTAAAAAAAACAGGATTTTATTTGTATAATATCTATATGCTCTTAGGAATATCCTATCTGCTTTACATCAATACCAGTGCATGATTAAGGGGCATCTGACCACAGATTTGTGACAGTACTTGACTGAATCCCCAGAGGAACCAGGCTCCAAGTCAATATTTGTTCTTACAAGTGCGTAAAGCACATTAGCAGGGAGTTGTTTCATAATTATTTCGCATCAGCAGGAAAAACCAAATAAGAAATAAAATAAATAAAACCCAAAGAGCCAAATAATTAAACAGAACATGTTCATATGGGTCTGAGACAACAGCTCAGCCCTGCTGGGGGCAAAGGGAAAAACCCAGTGAAACCTGAGACTGATTAGAAACTCCAGAACAACCCAGAGCCTTCCAAAGTGGGAAGGTATCAAGTGCTGCTGTGATCTATGCACGACACACGGGGTGCACACTCATCTCCTGGGCTGGAGCTTTATTCAGAGTGACAGTGTGAAGAATGGCAGAGGGAGAGCTCAGTGTGCAGTGAGATGTGTTACCTCATTAAGTATGCTACAGATGCTACTTTTAAGTCCTTTCCAAGCAAATCAGGGCCTAAAGTTGATTAGTAGAAGGTGATTTGTCTATTGGCTGTGCTAATACAAATTCTAACCTGTAAAAGAAAATAAAGCAACAGCAGTGAGATGTGCTTTTGTGTGGCAATGTTCACTGTCAAAATATCTCTAAACACAGAGCTCTGCTTCAAATCTCTCCGTTTTCCTCACATTCTTTTTCTCTTTTTTTTTTCTTTTTTGACACAGTGAGAAAAAGGAGACAATTTTGTGATGTTACAGTAACAAGACACTGAAGTTTACCCAGATTTCTCTGTTCCAGTGGACTGTAACTAGAGGGCACTGTGCTCTTTCTTGTGGCAGCACAGCTGCACACAGGTCTTTAACAAAACCCAATGAAACCGTGCTTGGTTGCAAAGCACAATGAAAGCATTTGAACTATGGTATGCACAAGTTTCCTGAAATAAAGGCCAAGTGCTCCTAGCTTGAAAACAATGGCAAAGAGTGGTGTAAAAATAAGTACCACTCTGCCAATAACTTGCTCCACTACTCTTCTTTAACAGCTTTCTCATTGCAGTGATCACTGTACCGTACACAACATTATGTTTATGGTAATGCTCCGCTCTTAACACATTTTAGGTTTTTAATTCAAAGGACTTTTTCTCTGTCATTAAATTTAGGGCTTCAACAGGAGATGTGAGTGATCAGTACATTTTCTATCTCTAAGGGTATCACACAGGCAGCAGCCTCTATTTTGGCCATCAAAAGATGAGAGGGTGAGTCAGTCCTGAGGCCCCTTTTATGAACAGTAATTAAGGAGGTGACAGTCACAGCCAGCTGTTGGATTTCACTATGTACCTGTTTTCCACAGGTTACTCAGCTGAGACACTTGGTTTTGTTCAGAGAGATAACTGAGCAGTCATTATGCAAAGCTTTGGTCACTCAAAATACAAACTGAATGCAAAGCAGGTATTTCAGCAGTTATAGCCGAAGAAAAAACCTGATGGGTTCACACACCCAACCAAAGAACACTCCACAAGGCAGCAAACTGGAACTTCTATACCCTCTTAGATGAAAAGATGGTTTATTAATGAACTGTAATTCAAAATGCTTAGCTATAATTCTTGCTCCTTAACAACATGAAGCCTGATTTTTCAGACCTTGTACTCCATCGACCTCTGGTGCCCTGGAGTGCCCAGGCAGCCCTGGAGCAGAGCCTGCCAGCCCAGAGAAGGCAGCAACACAAACTGCAAACAAAACCTGACTGAACACAGATCTCTGCCTTGACAGGGGAACACTTCCCACAGCCCATCACAAATCAATCAATTCTACACAAAGACACAAAGGCAAAACCACTTCTATATTACTGCACAACAAAGCTGAAAAAAAGACATGACAAAAATCTCATCTGTCTCTCAGCTTTGCTTTCAAGAGCTGCTTTGCAGCGTGATGAAAGGTGCCCAATTGTATCACCGTAATACGGCACTGCCGGGGCTGCATAAATTCCTGAAATGCAAAATCTCACTCACATCAACACCAACTTTGTAGACTGTAGATCTGATCCCTTTTAAGAATCTCCTGACATAGATGTGCCTAATTTGTCATTTTTCTATACCGTGGAATGCTGATTTTTAAGTTCTTCCCTTAACTGTTTTACGACATCTTTCTCATGAGAGGGCCTGCTAACATCCAAAATGCTGTGATCTAAGTACAATAAACCCATGATCTGCACACTCTTGCTTTCATAACACAAATCCAAACACAGAATTAATGTGTACTTCATTACAGCTGCCAACTCTGATTCATTTTGTTCTTTGGACCCAGAAAGAGGAAGAGACAGAGACTGACAGAGACAAGTTTGTTCACATGAAAGAAAAGCAGAAACCATGGTTCTGTCTGGATGGAGTCCTGTGACAAAAAAGCCTCTGGGCCTACAGGTCAGGTTTTGCTCTCTGATGCAGGAAATCAATGGAGGTTGCACGTGCATACATGAAAGCATAATTTAATCTAGGATTTTGCCCAAAGATATATCACATATTTTTAAGTTATTTAATCTGTATTAATAACAGTGGAGACATTAAGTCCAAACAGGGATGGATCTCTAGATTAACAAAATTTTGAAGTCTATAAAGCAAGTATAGCTTCCAGTATCACCTGTTCCATGTATCATTTCTAATTTACTGTATCAAAAGACCCAGCTAATTCAAGAGGTTCAGTGTTCACACCAAGCCATCATTTTCTTTTTAACATTGGTGACTGAGGCATAGCAATTCGTAATCTGCTTTTTAGCAAAAGGTTTAATGTGTATGGAATAGGAACCATTTTGACAAGTTCAACATTCACTTTAGATGCCCTTAAGCATGTGTGAAATACATAAAGCCCTGAAAACACAGAATGATTTTATGTTGTTTCAAAAGACACAAATAAAACCTCTTGAGGTCCAGGTTTTATCTCTGGCAGGTCAAGTATGTTTTTCATGCTGATTTACTAACTTGAGTTGAATACAATACAGTGCACTGGAACTTCAAAACAGCACGTCAGGTAAAGTAAAACCTAAAAAAAATACACATTCTATTTTATGTAGTGAGACATTCAAATTCAAGCCATTGATCTAAATTAAAATTAGTGATGAAAATTAAATGTCCCCATGATAGAACTTTAATTCTAGCATGGGAGCAATACCGTTTCATGAACACAGCCCAAACTTATGCCAATATAAAAATATCAAGAATCACAGCACTTTTGCAAAGGTCAGAACTCATAGGTCAAATGAGTCTCCCTTGACAAAAAGTCCACACTATTTAAAAATTATTTTGATGTTAATATCTTCCTGTCTACCAAAGAACTTGTATTCTTTCTGAAAATCTTCCAAGCAGTACTTTCCCTGGTATTAATGTCTGGAATGTTGCCTTATCAAAATGCCCCTTTTCTTGCAGGAATTCCATTTTCATTGTGAAAGATAAAAACACCAAACTCTTCAGTGGAAAGATTTACGGCTAGCTAGTTAGTTTAATATGGCTAGTTTTAGTACAGCTAGTTTTCTTAGGTTATTAAGTGGCTTTTTCTTATATTAGGGCTTTTTACATTTGAAACAGTATTTTCTTTCAGCCTCAGCATCATTCAGTGTTATAAAAGCTTGGAATAATTGTCATTTTTGCCCGGCCAAATGTTGTATAGAAACATACCACAGCCCATCTAAGCAACACCTCAAATATGTTCATTCTTATCAAATGAAATCCCACAGTGTCACTGTTGGACATGAAATAAAGAGCTTGACTCCAGTTCAAGGTAGAAGAAAGATCAGAAGGCTTTATTTACAATTCATCCAGCCTTTTTATAACATGCTGCACTAAAAAGGCACATTATTGGTCCAGAGAATGGACACCTCTCTCCATTGGTTAAATAACAGAAACAACACCTGGGAGAGAGGTTGTTCTGAGAAGAAATACTGTTTACTTAGAAATGTTACGGTTATTTACAGGATTGGAGCTTGTCCTTGAAAGAAAAATTCTCCCAAGAGCAGAAAAACAGCCACTGACAGGCTGAAACCCTTACAGACTCAGGAGTACCAGGCACACACTGTAGTCTTGAGTTTCATGCCTGGGATGTTTTGATCTTGGAAGGGTTCTTTCCCAGGTGCTCTTCTGGTAAACAGAAGAACAATGTTTTGTAAATATAAGGATGCTTACATTGTTTCTTATAGGAGACCCCTTCTTATGATGTCCCTCTGGGATGACCAATTGACTGAAAAGTTTACCTTTTGTGTTACCAATCAAATTGGCCTCTGACATTCTGTATAAAGAGGAGCTCATCCCACAATAAAGGAGAACCCACTGACCACTTTCAAAAGGAGCCTGTGTCTCTTCTGTTCATGTCCATTGCGACCCCCACAGCACAGCGAGAGTGTCTGTGTGCCAGCATTCCCTCCCTGCTGCCCAGGCCGGGTGCTGTGGCTCTCACCTTGCAGCTGCCGGGGGTCAGCAGGGTGCCCGGTGGCCGTGCCGGTCAGCACCACGGCGTCCGCCAGGAACAGCTGGGCTGCCACCGCCGTCTGCGCCACGCTGACATCGGCCGTCAGGGCATGGGCACTGCAGGGACACACACAGGGCACTGCAGGGACACACACAGGGCACTGCAGGGACACACACAGCCTGTCACACACGGGGCACTGCAGGGACACACACAGCCTGTCATACACGGGCCACTGCAGGGACACAGCTATCACACACGGGGCACTGCAGGGACACACCTGTCACACACAGCCTGTCACACACAGGGCACCCTGCCCTGCCTGCCCACCCTCCTGCAGCACCCCCAGGGGCTGATCCACCCTGCTGGATGCTGACACTGAGCTAAACACCAACCTTTTCCTTCAGAGTGCCCCTATTGATGGGTTACTGCTCCAGGTCTCCTGGCTGCAGAGAGCCAGTGCAGAGTGTGAGCCACCAAGAGTCAATTGAGACAGCTGCTTACATGTCAAGCACCTGTATTTCACAAGTGTTGAGCACACAGAGCTCTCTGACTTCAAGTGGGAGTTGTGGATGTGCCCTCATTCATAAATCAGACTGTGTTGCCCAGAACCTCCACAACTCCAGCTAATGGAAAGTACAGTTAATACCTCTGATATAACCACAGGAATCATCTTACACAGCAATTACAAACATCAATTACACCTGCATCCCAGCTGTTCAACAGCAGGCCTTGATGTATGGGTGACACACTTTGAAATCTATTGCAATAGCAGCTATTAATTTATGTGGTCCCAAACTTGGAAATAATTCCAGCCATTGCTGGTTGAACATCCAACACTGTTGTTTCTGTATTTAAATAGAAAACAACAGCTATGGCAAACATGTTGCACTGCTGAGTGGTGATGGCACAAGAATAGTTTCTCCTCATTTAAAGAACAGGAGCATAGCAGCTCTCAGTGGCAGCTGCATTTTTCTAAATTAAAAAGCTCAACCAACAAGTCCTTCAGCAATTCCTTCTGAGCTTATGTTTCTGCCTGAAACAAAAACTTCTTTGCCTTTCTTAATGGCCAACTCTTTGAAAAATGGGAAGTATAATCCAAATAGCAATTCATCGATTGCCAAGACTAAGAATAAAAATGACATTATGCAATTTCATTTACAGAAAGTCTAATGCAATGTATTTACATTTTTATATATATACATATTTATATATATACATAAAAAAATCATCAGAAAGAAACTGCTCTGAAAGGACCTGAAAAGCTTCATCTGACCACCACACTGCATTGCTTCCTTTCTCTTTTGAAATTTATTACCTGCTTATTACATATTTAAGATCTTCCAAACTTGATTATTCTCATGATTGCTCACATACTACACACAAACATTTTAATTAGGTTATTTAGCATGTATAATACATAGCACTTGAGCAGTTTGTCTGGGGGGGGAAAAAAAACAAATCCAAAGAGTGACATCTAAATAGCTGAAAGTACCATGTGACAGGTAAGATAAAGTATAAGCAGAAAAGAAACTAGATTTATCTGTCATAAGTTCCTTCTGTTTGATAATAATAGAACATAACCCTTACACAGACAGCGCTGATTTAAGTAGCAGGAATCAGTATTATTGGCAGGAAGGAGAAGAAAGAGAAGAGCTTTTTAAAATGCCAAAATATTATCACTTGGATGCTTTTATATGGCAACTGTCTTCATAACTAAAAAATAACCTTGGATACCTAACTTTCAGAAACAAAACTTCTTTAAACATAATACACATATACACATGCATATGAAGTCTCAATACCAGATGCAAGGCTTTTATAGCTGGCATACTGAAAACCTGAAAGCTAAACAACTACAAACTTTGCAGATAAAGCAACTTGCAACTTACAGCTGCAAAATTATTTTTAAACGTATCCCCTTATGGCACTGCAAGTCTGTGCTTAAATAATAAACTTCTCCCTATATGATTAATTTTCCTGGAAGAGAAATGACATTAAAAAAAAAATCAGAAAATTAAGAGAAAATAAGATCATGATTGCATTCATATTTATATAAAATTTTGCTTGTATTTACCTATGTTTCTTTTTAATATCAGCAAAAATCTGAATGTTTTCTGCTCCAATGTGTTTTCGGTATCGTAGCAGGTCACCTGCACAGGCATTTATAATCCCTTCATCAGCCACGTGAGAAAACACAAACCCTTCAGCCCGGATAAAATCAAGACCTGAAAACAGTCAAAAGCAACATTTTAGCTAAAACTGAGAAGTGGAAAAGAAAAACACTAAAACCAAATGGAAATCCACCTTACTGCCCTTCCTATTCAATCCAAACACAAATTATTTCATGTGCTCTAGGATTAACCAACATCACTTTCCCATTCTTTATTTTTGCCCCTATTCTCTCTGACTTCTTCCCATCTCAGCGCTTTCAGCTCCCATCTCTCCCACTGACCCCATCAGTTTTCTCCCAGCCCCTGGTGTCTCCCAGCCCCTCAGTTTGTTCCTGTGTGGCTCAGGACAGGATGCACACTCTGCCCTGTTCCCTGCCATGTGCCAGACAGAGGAGTAGGTGGCTCAAAACACAGCTCCATTGATAATGATGTGTTTTCTCTCCAAAAAGGAACATTAACTTGCATCTCTTCTCTCTTTCCAGAAGCTTTCATTGTGTTACTGCTTTTCTGACATCTATTCCCCAGTTAAATATGCCTGAAGCTGGCCATCAAGTCAATAACATCAAGGCTGCAGACACAGAGGAATAGCACTGTCACCTTTCTTTATGAGATTAGGCAAGAAAAACACAGCCTGAAACATGTTATGTGCAACTTACGTGACTCCATCTGAGTGTAGCATGTTTCCTACACAGCACCACATCAACAAATTGCTTCTAGGGCTGTGCCAAAGGCTTAGGAAGAGTCAAACATTTCCCATTCTACTCCAACCATCAACTCTGCCATGCCTTGGTAACATGGGTTCTACCATCTTCATTAAGTTTTGTCCCTAGGAAGGTTTTGTGGGATGGATACTGAAGAGGGAGATTATGAATTTAAATTACTTCACATGGGCCAAACATTGACATTCAGGGGCCCCCTCCACAGCCTTGAAATGTCTCTGTAAGACTGAAGCCTTGGACCACAGAGCAGTAAGCCCACAGCATGAGGCACAAGATTTAATTCTGACACCCTTACTGCACTCCCCACTTCTCTACTGCCTTTCATAGCCTTGAACCTGTCACTTAAAACCTGCCTCTTTTACACATCTGTGTCAAAGCTCTGCACTCATCTTGTGCAGTTGAGCTGTTCTTCCAGTTTGCTTTGGAGGTGTCTTCCAAGCCCTTCTGAAGTTCTGCTACTGCTCCAGCTTTGGAGTCAGATGCACATTTAATTAGAGCTGACATCATACAAAGGAAAGCAGTGCATGTGGAAGCAGTCATCAAGAATGCAATCCTACCCACCAGACAACTGATATAGGCAACAGAGGCATTACCTTAGCACATTCCAACTATAAACATAGATGATCTTGAAAATTTTTTTACTAAATGACAAGGTGTCTGTTTATTTTAAAATTTCAGTTTCATTCCAAAAGCCCTGAAGTTGCAGAAACAGAAGCTTTCGCCTGATAGAGAAGAGCCTGCATTGCTTAGCAACACAGACTCCAGCTAACAAGAAACATCACAGATGGAAGCCAAATCAAATGCAAGCTGTCCTGTGCCTTGAGATTAGCGGGTGCAAAGCATGGAGTACTCTCAGGATCCAAAGGCAAGAGTGTGCCACAAGGACCACTGCAGGTGCTTGTAGACACTGGGTGGGAAACACAGTGCAAATAGCTAAACTGAAATTTCTACATCTAGCAACAAAAGCTATAGCTTCTAATTACCCAAGCTTAAGTACAATTCAGAGTTATATAAGAATCATTATTTCTCTAATCATAAGACTATGGATGATCTTAGAGACATGAGACACTTTCACAGCAATCAAGGCTTAACTCAGGACAGGGCCTATTCACTGAGTAGTTTCATTTATTGAAGTCACTGTTTACACATTGTTGATGCTTGGTTTGTTTCCTTAGTGCAGTAATATAAGACTTTCTGCTAAACATTGGATTGTACTTAGTTTAACAAGGCTGCACTTTTAATCTGGGTTTTTGGAGGCCATGAAAATACAATTTTTAACCAAGTTTAATAGGTGCAGGCACCATATCATTACCCTTCTGTTTTATGAAGCCATAATCAGATTCTGCTAATGAATTCATTTTTATGCTCATAAAATTGTGAGAATGATACTACTGCTTACTTTCACATTTGGCAAGTTGAAAAGTAATAGCTGTTGAATAGTTAATAGGCAGTCCCATTTCTGACTTACATGGGAACGACACTTTTTGTAGTTTCACTGGAAAACAAGAATAGGGAATATCCAATGAAAACTAATGAACAGAACACTGGAGGAGCACTGACTTTGCTGTTGACACTGGAGGCACAGTGTGTCAGTGCTGCAAAAATGCTTCTCAGGACACAGTCTTGCAGCAGCTCCTCCCGTGCTCAGCACAGGAGCAGGGTCTCCAGCAGCACTCCCAGCCTTTCACAGCACCTGTGGGTGCTCCCTGTTGCACTTCTCACCTGAGCTGCCTCCCCTCACCACTGCATTAATATGGTGGCAGTTAAAAAGGACAGCAAAAACCATAGCCTAATTCTATCTTACCCTAAACAGTATCATGGATGATAGCAAGTGAATTCCCACTGCTGGTGCAGGAGGGAAAGGAATGGGCTCAGACAGCAAAGCTGTGTTTACAAAAGACATGAAGAGATCTGGGATATCTCCTGACATGAAGCCTCATTTATCAGTTACCAACTGTGTCGTCATCATTGATGACAACTGATTCAGAACTGGAATTTCAGTAACTTGATTCTTAAATGTAAAAGGGCAGCTTCAGGTAGAGATGGCAGTTGGACTAGATGACTATTTTAAGTCCCTTACAACTGAACCACTTTTTTCTAAATTTATGAGATAAAATAAATTTAAAAATTGAGCCCTGATTCATGATGAGTGACCCAGGCTCACCCAGGCACAGGACCCCACAGTCCTTGCTCAAGCTATTTGAGCTCCTAGCCACATTGCAGACCTGTGGATTTCTCCCTATCCTATACAAAACAAAATCATTACCTTCTCCTAGAGACCAGTTATAAATTCCCTGCGTGGTTCTCTTAAGAATAGTTATTCCTACCAAAGACAGGGATTTCCACAGGGAAAATGAAATTACTGTATAGTAGGCAGAAGATGCTACATATGGTTTTTAGCTGAAACACTTTCAGCAAGTTAATTTCTTAGTGAGAGCATACAGGATTTTTGTTAATAGCCACCTGTCAAAATTGTATTGACATTAAAGTCACTACTAAGTTGCTACAGAAAAACTATTTAAAGATTTGCTACCTACAAAGTAGCACCCACTTTACTAGGGTTTTGCTTAAAGTGATTTTCTTTTTGCTTCCCTGTTCAGTGAACTTGGGACAATTGTTTCTGGAGGAGTGCAGTGAAATGCATTAAACACAAGCCCTTCCTGGTTGGTGTTCTACAGTTACAGAGGAAATAGTGCAGAACAGCAGTAGAGCTGAGCAAAACCCAGGCCCTACAGGAATTCTCCCCTTCATTAATAATTGCAAAGAAGAGAAATACATTGTTCCCAGACTATATCCCTTATTTAGTGATGATTTTTGCTCCTCAAAGGATTGCACTTAAAAATAGGGTATGTGCTATTTTTTCAAATACCTATGTAGCTCAAGTGGCCCACATGCAGCAACCTCTAAAAACTAAAGATGGATTCTGTTACCATTTTTATTTGATGTTTTCATATAGGTTCAGATGCAGCAATAAAAATTAGGTTTTATTAATTTGTCAAGTGGCTAGATACTTTGAAAATGGCAACATCTAATTTTAAAGCTCCCAAAACAAGTATCAGTTGAAAACACATCTATTAACAATTTGAAGCTTTTAGAACATATTCAGCATAATTAAAACTGCCACTGCAGATAGGTTAACCTACATGACTGTACCTGAAGAATGGCTTCCAGTTAACACCAGCATTTTCTGCCTGGTTCTATAAAATTTGTACATGCAAAAATGAGCAGCCTTACCATAATGACAGTCAATTTGGGCAAAAACATGCATTAACCCTCAATTTACAAATTTGGGAAGTAGAGGCTTTCCGTATTATGCCAGCCTTCATCTTTACATCATGGAGGGTTACGTATGAAAAACTAAAATTGCTTCAGCAAACTAAGGAGCAGGAAGCTTAGCAATTCTAAGATTCATGCAATAAAGCTAGATTAATTTATATTTAATTCCCCCAAATGCAGTTTAATTTTAAGTACTTTGGCTATCTGTACACTCAATTTTTGTCATTATATAAAATGCTTCATTCTACTCATTCATTAAAAAAGACAACAAAAACTTAATTTTAATGGCAACATCATATAAATAGATGCTGAAAGAGGATGCTTAACCACCATGGGTTAAATTGATCCTCACATATAACTGAAGTAAATAAGAGTTACAACAAAGGCAGCTTTTAGACACGAGCAGATTTAAACTCATGATTACATTTAGACAGGTTTCACCTAGAAAGCTGTGGTGGCAGCACTGGGATTTTTAGCAGCCTCCAACTGAAGCAGTGCACAAGTACCATCCATTCTAATCATGCAGGCATCTTTCTCACAATCTAATTGCTTCTTTTTCAGGCTACAGTGAGCTTTCCATGGTATCTATGTCAGCACAAGGTGCAGTTTGTGGATAGGGAATGCCACAGCAGCAGCAGGGATAACTGAGGAGCCCTCTGCTTTACCTGCAGCCAGAGTAATGGCTGTTGCCTGCTGGTTGGCAGCACAGAGCACCTAGACACCCAGAGGGACATGGGGACAGCTCACCTGCAGCCAGAGCAATGGCTATTGCCTGCTGGTTGGCAGCACAGAGCACCTGGACACCCAGGGGTCACGGGGACAGCTCACCTGCAGCCAGAGCAATGGCTATTGCCTGCTGGTTGGCAGCACAGAGCACCTGGACACCCAGGGGGACACGGGGACAGCTCTGTCTGACGGCAGCACCGAGCACTGCCATGGCTGCGGTCACCTCCGGGCCCGGGCACACCGTGTATGGCACATCGTGCATGTTCTCCAGCAGCAAGCCATCCTGGGGAAAGATGATAAAAAACATCATTGCACCCTACAAACACAGCTAGCTTACCATTATCTATTGTGTACTAAGAGACCCAAGTGTAAAGGTTTTCCTTCAAAGGAAGGATTATCTACAGCAGGTTGTGTTGATGCATTTGGTGCACACAGCCACTTATGAAAGTGCTTTCATCAACAGCATGGTATTTGCAGTGAAATCATGAAGAGAAATAAATGTGATTTTAATTATACATTCATCAATTTGGGTTCCTTTGATCCAACCTAAAAAGTGAACTATAGGCAAATAAGTTGAATCTTATACCTCATTAAAAATAGTGTAAAGTCAAACTTCAATTATCCAAGGGGAATACAGGGTATTGAGTATGTTCGGATAACAGAGGACTCTGAGATAATCAGGGCAATTTTCAATTCAATTAATGTCAGAAAAATAAGTGCTACTTTGGATAAATAAAGGAATTCTTTCTTTTACTATTATTGCGTCAAATGCCATAATACGGACTATTGCTATTTCTCCCGTTCTGTATTCAGAATTAGAAGGAAGATATTGCTATTTATTGTCTAGTATACCTCTCCATCCACATGGACATACTCTCAGCCAAGATTGGAGTGGTGATAAAATACTTTACTGATACAATTTGTACATTACCTGATGCCATGCACTTTTCCAATCATTGCATAGGCTATACCAAAACATTTGCAACAACTGCAGATAATATATTATTCTGTCAAGGATTAATAACAAGAGTAAAAGTAGAGCCTTGAAGCATATTTCATGCCTGATATTTTGCATTAGCAATGAGAAGGTGAAAAGATATTTCTCAACAGCTTAATTCTAAAAATACAAAAAGTTTAATAGACGAACTATCCGTATGTATAGCAAATAAATTCTGCTCTCTCTGGAGTTTTATCACACATCTTAATCCTTTAAAATGAGAGCTTTACCTTTCACAAATATTGTAACTGAACAAGAATAGAAGGAACATTTTTTGGGAAAAAATACAATTAGAGATTAAACATCGAAGCTTGCTTATTAATAACAGAGAATCAGGAAGGGGAAACAAAAAAGTTTCCTTTAAAAAAATCTGTTATATGTAACACTTCTCTAATCTTTGCTGTAGTGTGGAAGCCCTTCTAGCAGTAAAAGATAAGACAGTATATAAAATAGTGTCATCATTTAATGGCTGAATTACAGTCCAAGGCACAGGCATCATAAATGAACACCCCACACAGAGGGTGGGGAAAAGTGAGAAGGAAATAATGCAGTGGAGCAACATGGTCAGTCCAAGCACAACCTGCAAACATTCAATGCACCAGGGCACAGCTGCCTTTCCCAAATTGCTCACAGCTGAGTATTTAAATACACAAAACACATGCTACCTAAAAAGCAAAGGGACACAGCCTGTTAATGGAAAAGGTGACCAGATATGATGACACTCCACATCAGACCTTTGCACTGTGTGGTGCCATTCAGCAACACATTTAATTACATAATTCCAGCCCAGGAAAACCTGAATTAGGCAAAGGAACATCAGGTATGGCAACCAACCAAAACATCTGTGCTTTTGTTTGTATGTCTAATTCAATATGTAACATCCACACTTCTGTACCTGTGATGGTGGGCAGCCACATGACAAAGATGACGCCCTGCCCTAAGAAAACCACAAAAATCACAACTTTTAGTCTTTTTTTTTTTCTGGAACGAATTAGAACTGTTCCAACAAACCTGAACTGACCAACTGGTCTTGGTATCTGAGGCACAGCTCCTGAACCCTTTGTGGTACCAACAGAAAGAGAAACCATGTAGCCTCTTCTTATCGCTACACATAAATGTATTAAATCAGTCTAAGCAAGAATGCAAAGTTGGTTATTAGTTGCATGTGGCAAAAGGACTATAGAACTATAATACTTTAACAAAACAAATTCAAAAAAATGCAACAAACCATCAAAATCAGGTAATTCCTACAAGCCAAAAAGCCTGGAAGCCTTTGGCTTAAAAATGCTCCACTTGGCAAACTTCAGCAAAATCTGGGTGTCAGGGAAACTCCAAGCTCATCATAAGGTCCAGGAACCAGGATCTGCAAAACTGAATCCCCAGGCTTCCAGGCAGTCAAGAATCAATCCCAACAGGAAGAAAGGCAACTAAGAATAGGACTTCAAAATGCTCAGCTCCTGAAGAGCCACACTAACAGCCAAAAAAAGCAAGAGAATGGGCTGGCAGAATTCCACAGAAATTCCACAGTGAAACTGAGCTTTTCACAACTTGCTACTACTTTGACAGTTCGGGATTTGCATAAAGCAAATTATTCCATTAGCTACATTAATGAATTGATTCATTTAATAAATTAATAAAAACCCCTAGCCATAGTACTATACATAAAAAGTCTCATTGAATTCTAACTCTAAATGCAGGCATATGGGATGACTGCAAGTGTTCTCTCTCCTGCTTTAAATTTACTATATTCACTTTTCAGCAACTGCCTCTTCCTATGGCCTCAAGGTCCACAGCTACAGTGAATATTTTTGGTAGAACTTTAATAATGTGTTATTCTTTTGGTACCATCCGACTGTTCTTTTGCATATTATGCTTTGTTTAATTAAAAAGAGAACAACATATGTTCTGCAATACAGAAAGCTGAATTACAGATGCATTAAGTCAAAGCTTTCCTTCATATTTTATATAAAAATATAACACCACAGATTTGTGTTTACTGAATTGATATGTATATGAAACAAACTTCAGTACTATCAGACAACTAATTAAAATGGGGGAAAGAAAACAGTTATGCTAAATTAAAGTTCTTGGAACTTAAGCTTATGGTTTAGAAGCTTTTGCATTATATTCTCCAAAGCAGGATTTATGTAGATAGTATGAGATAAAACTCGTGCAAGTACCTTCTGTGTTCCTTTTCCATTGAATATTAAGATAATTCAAGTGTTGCTTATATGCAATAGCCTTATTATAAGTAATTTTCAAACAATATATTTCCTTTTTACTTTGAATGACTTTTGAAGTGCCACACATGTGAAGTGCCCTTTGTATCACAGTTAGCTACTGAAAAACAGGCCATTTAAATAGCTCTTTAACTATATGAAAAATAATTGCCTTAGCTGTAGTCTGCTTACAGAAATAACCTCTTAAAACACTTCAGCTGCACACACATTACAGCAGAAAAGCCTCAAAACAGTAACTCTGTAAACCACAACTGATGTAACAATTGCACAAGTTTTAACCCAGCATATACCTAACATAACTTTTTCCCAGGGCAACTTTAACCCCAGTGTTTCTCCCCAGAGAAAGGCTTTACCTGCAAACATGTGCACCCCAGTACAAAGCTCTCCAAGCTCATCACCTCCACTCCCTCCTCCAGAAAAGGAGCAGAGCTTGCACCATCCCTGTTATTATACAGGCTCAGATGGGAACTAAGACAACAATAGCAATTACCCCCACACCCCTCATGTGTCCCTTATAAAGGAAATCAGGTGCCTTTGCAGAACATTTATTTACTGTTTGTAACCACAGCTCTTAGCAATTCCTTTAAAAACTCACCTCCAGGGCAGGAGATCACTGCCTTAATAGAAGTAAGCTGCTATCTCATGTTCTCCTGCACGTGCCATAGGAGGTAGCTGTGGGCAGTCTGTCTGCTATTTTATTTTCCTGAAATACAGCTGAAATTTGAAGTGTTAACCTCTGTAATCCAAATGAAAGCTACCTACATGCTTCTATACAGAAATACTACTTTATTCTGTCTCCACTGTTATTAAATTCTAAGTGTTGTGAATTCCAGTTATCACTGTAGTTATAAGAGCAATTGGTCTTTTATTTTTTAAAAACATCAATGTAAAAGATATACTAGTAACTGTTTTTAATGTCAGCTATTCCAGTAGCTATAGCTAGGACTAGCAACTAACAGTCAAGTGGGAACTTGTGCTCTATTTTCTAGCTACAAAACAAATGTCAGCCACACTGAAAGGAATGAAAAAAAGTTAACCTGAATATATATATTTTGCATCTTTCTTAAAGAAAAGCAGGTAGGTACAAATTGGGGATTATAATGCCTCATAACCTGCTGCTTATAAAATCTTGTCTAGGGAATTTCATTGTTTAGCAACACACAAGTACAAAGCATATACAGTTTGAGCACAGATGGCTTCCTAACTGAGCACCCACTTGTTTTCATTACTGTGCTCTAATATCCCAAATTTCTCATATTTATTATGTGAAGCTGCGAATGTGCCAGACAAGTCACCTTACTCTGAATATACCAGGATTTACTTCCAAGTGCAACACAGATGGAGTGAGCAAGACCATATACTTTATTTTTAAATGTTAACACCAATTTGAACAATTTGAGACAATATGTAAACAACTAAATAGCAGCAAATGGTTATGTATTTTCTTAAGGGCTACTGTGGGTAGCATTTGGGAACACTGTCAGTAAAACAATCATGGGAAAAAAACCTTTTTCTAGCTCTTCTTCCACAAGAAAAACTGACAGTTTAACAGTTCCTTTGGAATACAGAGCAAATACCAAATATATTCTCATTCCAGAATAGTTTGGCAGTGGTGATCTCTCTGTAAAAACTGGGAGGCTCCCAAAGAATCTATCATGAAAACTTGCATTTCTCTTAAAGTAGCAAAAAAACCTAAAGAATTGAACTGCAGAAAGTGTTAAGCAATCCCATTGATATTTATGGAGGCTCTCCTGATTATCTGTGAGACTTATCTCCTTAATAAAGGATTTATTATACTGCTCAAACAGTGCTCTGTTCTCTAACACTGTACAGACCTTTAGAATGAAGACTGGTGTGGAAGTATATTGATGTTACTGTGACTTGTATAGGAAAATGGGTTAATTATAACTCTAAGCCCTGAATTTGCCCAAATGTGTAGAGAAATGACTGCAATCACCTCATGTATCTACCTGACAGGTAAGTTTAAAGATATATTCAAGTTCAGAGACTGCAATGCACTTGCAGAAAAGGTAAACCAGTTAGAGCTGTTACTGCAGAATTCAGTACAGCTGTTGAAAAGACAAAGTATAAAAGCCAAATTAAAACTTTGTGTTAGCACTGATTTTAAAGTTTATTCAAAGCTGCTCCAGCTTTGTGCATGGAACCAACTGCTTCCATACCTTCCTTCACCTTCAGGAATATTTGGTGTATTCCCCCTGCCGTAGAAGGTTTCAAAGTGTAACAATTATGTAACGAAATGGCCAAACAGGCACTGCAATGTGGAGCAGTGACTTTAAGAGTTACAGATTACTTGTGCAAGCACTTCCTCTGGCACAGGAAGGCAGAGATTAGTGTTTGCCACCCTTCTGATACAGATCGAATCACTTTATACCTTATAGTGATACTGCAACAACAAAATATAAAGGCACAGTACAGAATACAGAGTTATTGCACACCTGCTCTTTCAGGAGGAATGAAAAGGAAGAAAACTTCCTTGTTCTGTTCAACTTGCAGTCTATTCTAACTGGGTGGGCATCTCACACATGTTCATCTGGTTCACAGGTACTGAAGCCCACCAGGCTGGCATCATTTTACCCCAGTGCTGTTTATCCTCTCAATGATTCTATTCTCAGCATTCTTTCCTAATTTAGCCTTACCAGAGCTCTGGCCATAACCTACCTTGTGTGACTTGTCTTGCATTTTGACCTTGGTCTTCTATTCTTTAAACTAAGCTCCTGTATTCAATTTTGTTCTGTCTGTAAAGTATCATTGCAATTTATAGATTAAAAATGTTTAACCAGCTTGTTAATAAAGTTTTTCTGAAAACAGCAGCTCAGAGCAGGGACAGCTTGCTCACTGAAGACATTTTCAAACCTTGGACATTAGTACACCACCAGAAAATGTTCATAATGCTGTGGGCAGGTCAAAGAAAAAGCACATCAACACCCCAAGACAAGGTGTAATGAAATGTTTAAAACATATCTGACCTTTCAAAAGGACATACACCCTGTTAAAATCTACTGACTTATGAAGATTACTACACCACTTTAGGTCCAACAGCAATTCTGACAGCAGTCTCTTCTTGCCTCTGGCTGAGACTGGCCTTTTGGGCCTGCTCTTCTGGACGTGCAAAGCAGGCATGTTTGCTGCCAGGGACCTAGAGAGAAGCTCAGAGAGGGCAGAAAAGGGCCTGAGCCTCTTTTTTTTTTTTAGATCCTGAATTATCTGTGCTGTTTTGTTACAAACACAGCTGTGGGGTGATCCTGCACCCTCCAGGTTCCTGAGGTATGCATGCAGTGTATCAGCTGTGCACATGGCACTCCTCCACGACCTCAGGAAACCAGAGGCTTGTACAGAGCTAAAAATACAATTGCTTGTCAGACTGGATTGATGAAGCATTCTACAGCCAGAGACCTTGAATGCCAGCAATAGCCCATGTTTCAGGCCACCTTTTTTTTAACTCCTTAAATTGATTTGATTCATCCAACTCAAACAACCTGAATTGTACAATTCGAATCTAAACTTTTTCAATTGTTTTGGGTGCAGGTGAGCCTTACCTTAGGGGTTTTTTTGTAATCTAGAAGGCCTACTTCCTATGTTGAAATAAAAGACATGGGTTTAAGCATCTCCCTAATCAATGAGCTTCAAGATGCTTTCGATGAATTAAAGGCTCAATTTAAAATTCTGGCCTTGCAGAAGTGGTTTTATGTAATGGCCATCATGGGAAGAAAGAAATCAAAACTTACAACTCCAGCATCCTTGTAAGCTTCTGCCTCTTGACAAGCTCGATCAATGATCTGACTCAATGGAAGAGAACTTCTTGGTGTCCCTGCAAGAATAATGCTGCTTATCCCAGGGCCTGCACAAACCAAACCCATGGACAGTAACAACTTTGGGCAGGACATCCATGGGGATTGCATACTGAAACAGGGACATATAGGGCAAACTTGCTCAAAGGCTGCCCTATCTCCTTGTGACATGCCTTAGTGATGTCTCTTTCCTTATGTGAACATGGCAGAGTTGCTGTAACCATTCAGCTCCTAAATCTAGTTCACAAACTTGAGGAATGTCTGCTATAATCCACTGTTGCACTACGTCTACTCTTAGCTTGCCATTCATGTACTTATAATTTACCCTGCATTAGTGATGCTGCAGATAATATAACCTATGAGGAAGACTGACTTCTAGGTCAGCACAGAACATCTATGCTAAACAACAGTGAGTTTAAACCCAGTTAAAGCTATCCTTATCTGCAAGGTTGATTGTATCTGATCTTCATGGCAGAAATACACACATACAGATTTTGTGGGAGTTCAGTGAATCTCCCTTAAGACCAAAGTGTCTTCTGATATTTGGGCTTCTAGGGCCAGGCAGTGGGAATGTGAAATGGGGACTGTGCTGAGCCCTATGTCAGCCCTGTGAGCTGGCCTGATTTCACAGCTCTGGTAGCTGGCCCTACCGCCTGGGGACTGCTTCTGGGAAAACGTGGGGACCCTGAGCTCTGGGCATCAGCCTGGCAAGGGGAAGGTGGGCTGTCCTAATCAGCTCTGGCCACCCTGTGCCCCTGGAAAGCTGGACGAGGAGGCCAGGCTGGAACAGATCCTGCCTGTTTGAGCTTCCCAGTGCCTCTGAGGGCATGAGAGAGCTCTATCCGACCTCCATCCTATCCCAACGCCCATTTGTACAACTCCCTAACCCTTGCTTCTTGAAACAAGAGCTCCCCAAACCCAAATCCTTGTTTTTTCAGCCCAGGTCCCTATGTGGAACTGTTTCCCGCCTTTTTTACCTCTAAAACGGGGAGCGGCCAAACTTCCGGCGCTTCAGGAGGGGCCCGTGCTTGCAGTGAAGGGAGTGAGGCCTTCCAAGGCACCGCGGCCGGACTAAGGGCTGACGCCGGCGACCCAGACCCGCTCCTGGTCCGGGTCCGGGTCCCGCCGGCCGTGCCGCCCAGACGCCGCTTACCTGGCAGCGCTCCCACGTGCACCATCCCGATCACCGCCGCCTTGAGCCGTCCGAACAGCCCGGGCCGCTGCATGGCCTGCGGGGAGGGAAGGAGGGCGTGAGCGGAGCCGGGCGGGGCGCCTCCCGCCCGGAACGGGACCGGGCCAGGGACCGGGCCGGGGGGCAGGGCCAGGACCGAGTCGGGGACAGAATCCTCAGCTCTCGACTCTGTTCGGTTCGGTTCGGTTCGGTTCGGCTCGGCTCGGCTCACCCCGCCTCACCCCGGCTCACCCCGGCGCGGTCCCACGTGCCGCAGCCGCTCCCGCC